>OZ005737.1:23729066-23908199 GCA_963930755.1 Eudasyphora cyanicolor | reverse complement strand
GCATTTCTTATTTATCGTAATACTACTGGCATTTAAAAATTCGATTTAAACCGCAAACTAACCCAGGAGCTAAGAGTATATAAATACCCTACGACTATTAGCATTTTTAAAAGAATTCGTTTTGAAACAATCCAAAACGCGCATGAACATGGAAAATTTGGCCACAGAATTCAATGGAAGTCTTGCCGAGTGTATGAATCCGGGTCAATACTTCGATATTGATATCAAAGCCATTGATAATCCCGAGTGGTATGTATGTTGGAATATTTCAAACAGAACCATTCTGTAGTAATTCCTTGAACATTTTCAGCATTCATGTACGTTTGGCTGCAGACAAATTGAATAAAAATCCTAATGCAGATATTGTGTTGGATATTGAGTTGAAATTTGAAGAAAATTTACTCACAGCCAAATCACGAACTGGTGGCATATGGGGAGATTTGCTGCAGACTGAGTGCCCAACATCTAAACTTGGAGAGGGCAATATAAAAATAATTATAAAAATGTTGGAAAGACAATACAAAATCTCCATTAATGGCGAAACGACATTGAGTTTCAATTGTTTGTACATTATGAAAGATCAAATAAATGCAATACAAATTGGCGGCGATGTTAAGCTGATCACCCGTGTCGATCATCGTCAAACCTTCCCCAGTGTATGGCCACCGTCAGCATTTATCGATCACCTAACACGTCCGCTCTATTTTAGTAATGATATACCTATAAAATTCAAACCGGGACATTTAATGGTTGTAACGGGAAGACCTTTTGGTGCACCTGGCAGTGTGTATTTCCATATCAAGCACAGCCATAACGAAAGCCAAATGTTTCATATGCATGTTAATTTCCAAGCTAATATGGTGTATCTTAGCAATTTACATCTCACAAAGAAGGATTATATATCATATACGTAAGTATATTCAATAAATGAAATTAACTAATCATTTAAACGTTTAATTATTAAATCATTAAATGATTAAAAGATCAAATCATTAAATCATTAAATCATGAAATCATGAAATCATGAAATCATGAAATCATGAAATCATTAAATCATGAAATCATTAAATCATTAAATCATTAAATCATTAAATCATTAAATCATTAAATCATTAAATCATTAAATCATTAAATCATTAAATCATTAAATCATTAAATCATTAAATCATTAAATCATTAAATCATTAAATCATTAAATCATTAAATCATTAAATCATTAAATCATTAAATCATTAAATCATTAAATCATTAAATCATTAAATCATTAAATCATTAAATCATTAAATCATTAAATCATTAAATCATTAAATCATTAAATCATTAAATCATTAAATCATTAAATCATTAAATCATTAAATCATTAAATCATTAAATCATTAAATCATTAAATCATTAAATCATTAAATCATTAAATCATTAAATCATTAAATCATTAAATCATTAAATCATTAAATCATTAAATCATTAAATCATTAAATCATTAAATCATTAAATCATTAAATCATTAAATCATTAAATCATTAAATCATTAAATCATTAAATCATTAAATCATTAAATCATTAAATCATTAAATCATTAAATCATTAAATCATTTAATTATTAAATCATTAAATCATTAAATCATTAAATCATTAAATCATTAAATCATTAAATCATTAAATCATTAAATCATTAAATCTGTAGTTCACAATAGTTTTCGCTAAGCAAACACTTTAAATTATTAAACTAATAACACTTGTATTTGGTACAAATCACTTTATCACGGGGGAGAGGCGCACGAGTTTGGTTTAAGGATCGGTAAAAAACTGATTACTTGTGCTTGCCATCCATCTCTTCTAAGCTCACCCAACGACTTTCGTTAAGCTACAGATGGCAAGCGACAAGTAAACAAATAAACAAAAGAGAAATTAGAGTAATGAGTGCTTTAGAGTGATGAGTGCTTTAGAGTGATGAGTGCATAAGTTATGCATGTATGGGCATATAAATGCATTTGCATTTATACACCTACACATATAGTGGACATTTCACACTGATGTTCAAAAGTGAGATGTCACCTTTGAACATTCTCCCCCCCCGTGATATAGTGTAGATTATTCTATCTTAAACTAGCTTAATCTAAAACTGCAGCTCATTTGGCTCCCGTGGATGAAAACCCCATCCAGTTTTGGGGCCTGTCACGGATCCAAGGCTTGAATAAGAAATGTTGATGGAAATGCGATGGCGGGTCTGAGTAGGGTCGAAGTGGTAGGGTACTGGATACCACAGCATCTGTCTTCAGGGTTCTCCTCGTGTCGTATAACGGTACTTCGTGAGTTGGATGAGTCACGACGCTGGGTTGGGCTAGGCAACTGAGAAACCTTATCTAGAATAGAAGAGATGTGAGTACCAAGCTCTTCTACATAAAAATAAATTGTAAGTCAATCTGAAAATAGTTTGACGATTTTCGTTATCGGTCGACTAATTACACCGTTAGCTGTCCGAATGTCAACGACCCTAATGTTTTGATCAGTTCCAAGGTAAGTTCTTTCTATACGACCTAATTTCCATTCAGTCGGGGCCAATCTCTCATCTTTAATTACAATCAAATCGTCTTCCTTTACATTTTCTGTTTGATACTTCCACTTATATCGACGATGTAGCTCATTTAAATACTCAGTTTTCCATCTTTGGCAAAAATATTGAGAGATTATCTTTAATCGTTTCCACCGATTGGCAAGGGTGATGTTTCCGTCTGAAACATCTGGTTCCGCTGGGGTCAAAATGGAGGTACCTATCAGAAAATGAGCTGGGGTAAGAGGATTTAAGTCGGAAGGGTCATCGCTGGCAGGACTAAGGGGTCGAGAATTAAGACAGGCTTCAATTCGCGCTAAAATGGTCGAGAATTCCTCAAAGGTAAAATTCATTTGCGGTATAAATTTTCGTAGATGTGTTTTGAATGATTTAACTCCCGCCTCCCATAATCCTCCCATATGAGGGGCACCGGGAGGAATAAAACTCCATTCTAAATTTTGATAAACATTGTTCTGGGTGGCGTCTTTTTGCAGATTCTTCATAAACTCTAGCCTATCTTTTTTTATTAATTCTGCTGCTCCTACAAAATTAGTCCCATTATCTGAGTAGATCTTGGCTGGGCTTCCTCGTCGCCCAATAAAGCGAGATAAAGCGGCTAAAAAAGATTGAGTTGATAGATCACTAGTGGGTTCTAAGTGAATTGCTTTTGTGGAAAAGCAAACGAAGACGCAAACATAACCCTTTGTTATTAAACAAGCTCTTCCTGTAAAATTCTTTATGTTGAAGGGTCATGCAAAATCTACTCCTGTATTGGTAAAAGGTCGAGTCAGCATAGTTCGCTGGGGCGGAAGTGAGGCCATAATTTGCGTTTGAGTTTGGTGTTTATACAAAACACAAGTTCGACAATTATGAATTACCTTCTTGATTAAGGGCTTCAATTTAAATATCCAAAATTCAGACCTGATTACTCGAGTCATGAGTTGATTTCCGCCATGCATCGTAATTTTGTGAATAAATTCTACTAACAAAAGAGCTAATCTCGATTCGTATGGGATAAGAATGGGATGGCGCTCGTTATATGTAAGTGCTGGAGACTGAACAAGGCGGCCATTTGCCCTAATGATTCCTTTTGAATCAATGAATGGATTGAGAGATAAAAGACTGCTACTAGATGAGAGTCTTTTCTTTTGGGTTAACGCTAAATACTCCTCTGCGAAATAATGTTTTTGTGTTAAAACAATAAGACGATCTTTGATATCTTGTATTTCACCATGGGTGATTTCTGCTGAAGAAATTCTAAGTCGGGTCCGATTGACGCCGGTATTTCTCCAAAAACGAATCGCAAATGCTAAGACCTTATATGCTCTAGAGAGAGAATAGAATCTATTTAAGGGATCTTCAAATATCGTGGTCGAGAAAACTTTAACTGCCTTTGCTTCTAACTCTGTGTCGCTCATAATGTCGTGTCTAGGCCATCGGTCTTTTGGAAACTTCAGCCATTGGGGTCCGGTCCACCACAAATGATGTGACTGCAAATCACCTGGCGAACATCCTCGACTGGCTACATCAGCAGGGTTGCTTTCTGAATCTATATGCTTCCAATTTTCGTTGCCTACATTATCTAAAATATCCGAAATTCTATTTCCTACAAAGGCACTCCATGAACAAGGGGGTTTTTTGAGCCATGCTAACACAATTGTTGAGTCAGTCCAAAGGTGTGTTGAAATATTTTCAATTTGTAAGTTGGGAACCACCGCTGTGGTTAATTTTGCTAAGAGAACGGCTCCGCATAATTCTAATCTAGGCAGAGATATTTTTTTGATGGGTGCTACTCGAGTTTTCGCTGCCAAAAGAAACGTGTCGACTGTTTGATCTAAATGTTCTACTCTAACATAAAGAGTCGCGGCGTAAGCGCTTTCTGAAGCGTCACAAAAACCATGCACTTCAATTTTACTTGAAGGTTTAAATCTGATCCACCTAGGTACTGAAATTGAATCTATTGAGGGACAATTTTTAATGAAATTTTTCCAATTCATTCGAGTTATGGGCTTCAACGCATCGTCCCAATCTACTTTATCCAGCCAGACTTGTTGCATGATAAGCTTTGCTACGATGATTACTGGAGCCAACCATCCACATGGGTCAAAAAATTTGGCAATTGTTGAAAGGACTTCTCGTTTGGTGCATAATTCCCTTTCTTCCGTGGGTGGTGAGGTGAACGTAAAGTTATCAGCCGAAATGTTCCATCGGATACCTAGAGTCTTCGTTGAAGTTCCTTCCGAAATATCCAACCAATTGACCGGCAAGAGTGAGTCAGGTGGCAGATCGCGAAGTAGATTGGGGTCGTTTGAGCTCCATTTTCTCAATTCAAAACCTGCTGAGTCCATGGCTGCTACTAATTCTTTCATAGACTTAAGGGATTCTTCTACAGTGTGACCTCCAGCTAAAACGTCGTCGACATATAAATTTTGTTTTATAATTTCCGAACCTAATGGGTATGTTTCTTTAACATCTTCTGCCAATTGAATTAGGGTCCTAAGAGCGAGAAATGGGGCGCAATTAATTCCGAAAGTGACTGTCGAAAGTTCAAAGTCTTCAACTGGGTCATTTGCTGATTTTCTAAAAAGAATTCTTTGAAATGGGGCCTGACTTGGGTCGATTTGTATTTGACGATACATTTTGGTAACGTCCGCGTTGAATACATATCTAAAAAACCTCCATTTTAAAATCTGCAATACTAAATCCTGTTGAAGAATTGGCCCTGGATGTAAAATGTCATTAAGACTTTTCCTATTTGATGTGGGACTTGACGCATTGAAAACTACCCTAAGTTTAGTAGTAACCCTATCTGGTTTAATAACTGCATGATGCGGCAAATAGTAGTGAGGGGTCTTCTCGATTTCCTGGGGTCTCAGTTTCCGCATGTGTCCAAGTTCCAAATATTCCATTATCGCTGCGTCGTATTGAGATTTAATTTCGGGCGTTTTTTGCAACTTTCTTTCCATTCGATAGAATTGCGCCATTGCGATATTTCGAGATGCTCCAAGTTCAGCACAAGATTTGAACGGCATCGTGACAATATATCGTCCATCTTCATTTCTTCGCGTTGTATTTTTGAAATTTGTTTCGCAAAAGGTGTCTTCTGCTGACCTCAAAACTTTTTTTGGGGTCTCCTCCACCTCCCAAAAACGTGTGAGAATTTTCTCGATCGAAACTGTATTGTAAAGTGAAATTTTCCTATCATTTGTGTTTGATTTTTCAAGAGGTCCGCCCACTATCCAGCCAAAAACGGTGCTTTGCGCTAGTAATGATCCTATAGATTTCATTGGAGCTCCTACTGTGTAAATTAAGGGTCCTATGTCTAAACCTATCAGAAGATCTATGGGTCGGCTTTCGTAAAAACGAGGATCTGCTAACTCGAGTTGGGTTGTTTCTCTATGTTGATTTTTATCTAGGGTGCGCGACGGCAAATTAGAAGGAAGGGACTTCAAAACGGGTGCCCAAACTTCTAATCCAAAACTAGGGTTTGTACGAGAACAAAGGTTAAAAAGACAAGCTTTTGTTGAAGTTTCTGAAACGGTTTCACTTAAACCGGTAACATGAACAAGATTCTTCCTAGTTGGAAGCTTCAATTGGTTTGTAATCTTCTCTGAAATAAATGTTGATTGAGATCCAGGGTCGATAATCGCTCGTGCGTCATATCGCTGCCCTCTAGATTCAATTTGAACAATCGCTGTGAAGAGTAATGTTTCTTTCGATTGCTGCTGGCTAAGTTGTGAATTTTCCTTGAGAGTTAGAGTCGTTATACTAGGAGTTTGAAAACTAGGTGTGGACTGTAAACTAGGAGTGGATTGTACTAGGGTGGTTAGAGCTGCCGCACTGGTACTAGGTCGTACGTCATCTCTAACCGGTTGTGAATTTGTAGGTCGGGCCTCGTTACCCTTATGTAATAAAGTGTGATGTCTTTGATTACATTCCCTACACGTGAAACGACTCTTACAATCTCTTACAACATGATCCGAAGTGATGCAGTTGTAACAAAGATGGTGGAGTTTGACTACGTGAATGCGATCATTCACGTTTTTCTCAAGGAATTGTGGACAATTTCGTAACAAATGGTTTGCCTTGCAAATTTGGCAACTCGGTCCATTTGTACGACTACTAGGTTGCGTAGATGTGCTAAATCTGTTGCTATTGTTGAATCTTCTTTGCGAACTTTGAGTCTGTTGCGCAACATTAATTTGAAATGACTTAACCCTATTTTCCTTCCTACTATAATCGGGTCTAGGCTGATTATTTTTGGAGAAATGGGGCTTAATATTTCCTACAGATTCTAAAGTTTTGAACTTGTGTATCAAAAATTCATTCAAATCTTTCCAAGACGGTAGTATGGAACAGTCTTCCAAACCGTTTTCAAATTCTTCTAAGAAATTTCTCGGCAGTTTCGTAGAAGTAAGGTAAACTAAAATTGGGTCCCACCCCTTCACATCTACGTTGAGTGTTTCTAGTGTCTGAACGCAACCATCAATAGTGCGTTGAAGTTTCTGGATCGAAGATCCTGAATCTGCCGAAGCTTGTGGTAAACTAAGTAGAGTCTTTAGTTGTTCATTTACTTGCATTCGTTTATTCTCGTATCTGTTTTCTAAGTTCTTCCATGCTAGATCAAAACCTTCATTTGTTAGTGGTACGTTACTAATAATTTCCCGTGCCTCCCCCGCGGTTTTTTGTTTTAGATGAAAAAGTTTTTCTACTTTACTAAGTCTAGAATTATTTCTGTACAAGGCCGAAAACAAATCCCGAAAAGTAGGCCAAGCGCTGTATCCTCCATGAAATGTGTCGGTGTCGCATGGTGGTAAACGTAACGATAGATGGTTGTGTGGCTCAACTGTTTCCTTTTTTCGGGTCTCCGATTCTCGTTCGAACTTTTCCTGCTGCCTTTCGTCGGTTAGTGCTAAAATTTCTCCATTTACTGCGCTTAAACATCGTTTGTATGTCTCTAATGCCTCTTTATAATGGGTCCTCAACTTTGATTTATCGATTGGGGCCTCATCTTTTTCGGGAACACGGTCTCTACAATCTAAATAGGCCCTTTTCACTTGATCCCAAACAGAGTTCAATTCTACACGTGTCACTTCTAATGAGTGAATATTATCATCGGTGCTAGTAGCAGAGTAACCACTCTCAAAGTCTATCAGGTCATTTACGCAATTTACAAATTTATCACGTAAAACTTTATCCATATTTCCTCCTTCTTAAATATTTTCTTTGTCAAATTTTAAACTGGCTAAAATTTCAAGAAACTTTTAAAATTGAGCTTTTCTTTTAACAATTTCTGTAAAAACTTACTTTGCCAATATTTGCAAAATAATTTCAGAAAAACGCTAAATATTTGTTGAATGGGGCCAATCTTTTACAGTCCGACTTTTTTTTTCACGAATAGATATAAACAATGGCAGTTTACTTTAAACTTGTGTCGTTTGTGCGAAAAGTAAGAAATTTTAGCGATAATAATTTTTATAGACCTGGGTCTTTTAGAAAAAAAATTATATAAATAAAAATTTGGACGAAAGTAATTCTTTGTCGGCTAGTGTACTCTCAAAAAAAATTATCAATCAACTCTTCTTTGACAAAACAAAAAAAATAAAAAAAGCGTAGGAAAGTGATTTTTCTATCAGAAAAAATTCAATCAAATCAAAAAACAAATTTTGTAAGAAAGTGTTTTTTGCAAATTTATAACAAACAAAAAAACAAACTTTGTAGGAACGTGTTTTTTCAAAAAAAAAATACCCAAATTTTGTAGGGAGGTGTTTCACTTAATAGATTTTTCGAGCAAATTTATTTTTCGTAGTAAAGTGTAATTTCCAAAAATTAGCACTTAATAAATTTCTGAACAAATTTATTTTTCGTAGTAAAGTGTAATTTCCAAAATTAGCACTTAATAAATTTTTTGAGCAAATTTATTTTTCGTAGCAAAGTGTAATTTCCAAAAATTAGCACTTAATAAATATCTGAGCAAATTTATTTTTCGTAGTAAAGTGTAATTTCCAAAAATTAGCACTTAATAAATTTTTCGAGCAAATTTATTTTTCGTAGTAAAGTGTAATTTCCAAAAATTAGCACTTAATAAATTTTTCGAGCAAATTTATTTTTCGTAGTAAAGTGTAATTTCCAAAAATTAGCACTTAATAAATTTTCGAGTCAAATTTATTTTTCGTAGTAAAGTTTAATTTCCAAAAATTAGCACTTAATAAATTTTTGAGCAAATTTATTTTTCGTAGCAAAGTGTAATTTCCAAAAATTAGCACTTAATAAATTTCTGAGCAAATTTATTTTTCGTAGTAAAGTGTAATTTCCAAAAATTAGCACTTAATAAATTTTTGAGCAAATTTATTTTTCGTAGCAAAGTGTAATTTCCAAAAATTAGCACTTAATAAATTTCTGAGCAAATTTATTTTTCGTAGCAAAGTGTAATCTCCAAAAATTAGCACTTAATAAATTTCTGAGCAAATTTATTTTTCGTAGTAAAGTGTAATTTCCAAAAATTAGCACTTAATAAATTTTTCGAGCAAATTTATTTTTCGTAGCAAAGTGTAATTTCCAAAAATTAGCACTTAATAAATTTCTGAGCAAATTTATTTTTCGTTGTAAAGTGTAATTTGCAAAAATAAAAATAAATTTCAATAAATGTAAATTATTGTGTTAGTTCTGTTTAGCTTTTGCCGAAATGTCCGTCCGATCCCATCAACCATCAAACCATATGTTCTTTCATTCCTTTCTTTACGGCTGAAATTATGTTTTCCTAATTCTCCCTTTTTTTCTATTTCACAAAAAAATCCAGTGGTACATTAACCTTTGGGTTCCCTAATCAAGGCAAGAAGTGAAAACGAATGAAAAGACAACGAGAAACCAACGAAAAAAAAATCCGCTACCTATGGTCTCATATGCATCGATGTACATAGACTGGTGTTGTTTTTGTTTTAATGGGTACGAGGGGTCGAGTTGAAAGTGTCGGCACAGGAACTTTTTTATCAAATATATCAAGATTTTCGCGTTAAATCGGTTGGAAACTACAGTAATGCTGATTTGTAGCACAAACCACACATATTAATGGCAATAGAGATTAAAAAATCGTAAATTTTTTGACATTTTTCAAAAGGGTTTTTCTATTGAATCTAAAGCAATACGAGGGTCGTTCAAAAAGTTGGAACACGTATTTTCTAAAGCAAAAAAAATAAATTTATTTTTTCTTTTTAATTTATTGATTGGGATTGATTTTAGCGTCTCCAAAGCATCAGCTAATATCATACGGTCGATTTCTCCCTCAGAAAATCGCATATAAAGAAGGCAAAAAAAATATTTTTTTTTCTAAGTTGCAAACTTGATGTTTAAAGTACCCAAAAACCACGAAGTAATTTGTAGGGTTCTCAAGCCAGTCAGCGGATGAGTCGAGCCAATAAAAATCTTTCCTTTTTTTTCCTTTTAAGCAGCTAATAATAATAGTAATAAGAATAAAAGTAAGCTTAATAAATATAACCGCGATTAAAGCAGCCGAAAAAATTCAAGAAATTTTCGCTCTTTTGTTTCGCAAGAAAGTTGTCCGTCCACGCGTTATTCAGCACAAAATTATCTGGAATTCTTGCTGAGGTTTTCGGAATAAGTCAATGGGTGTCCGTCCGCGCGTCCGAAATCTTAATAAACTTATCTTAATAATCGTATCTTAATACTCTTATCTTAATATTCTTATCTTAAAAATAACTTGATGGCATAAATCGACTCGACTAGCCGCTGGCTTTCAGAAAAATTCATCAGAATGCGTAATGAATTATTTGAACAAATTATCGAAGGGTTTTCAAAAAGGTTGGGTCGCTATTTTCCTAAAGTTTCGAAAACTAGAAAACAGTAAAGTCGCGCGTTGTTACCGAAAAAATCGTCAAAAAACTTTCATAGGTTAGAATGCATGTAGGTTATGCAATAGGTTAGTATATATGTAAAGGGTATATATGTGTAGCAATGTGTAGGTATGTAACTGCAAGCTAACTGCACTTATGTAAGTATGTATATCAAAGTATATAAGTGTATGTATATAAGTGCAAGCTAACTGCAGTTAAGTGTTCAGTTATTTTTTTATATATGTAAAAGGCAAAAACCAAGCCAGCGTCGTACATAGGGCCAGACCCGCCAAAATCTCCTTCATATAGCAATATGGCGGAGTTCGAAAAAAAATGGTTTTGGCACCCTATGTAACAACGCTACCTGCACAAATTTTGGGTACTCACCTTGATCCTTTCATGTATTTGGGGTACCTGGTGTTGTTGGCGTTGGTTCTTCCTTCCTTCTAGGGGTTCAAGCGTGATGTTGTTGGGTTGTGTTGGGTCACTTTGAATGTTTGGGTCACTGGTTTTGTGGGTCACTTATTTCTTGAGTCACTTTGATTTGGGTCACGTTGTTTTTTTTGTTTAATTCGCGCCGAACCGATTTTTTGTTTATATTAACCGGTCTTGCCCAATGCTCACGGTGTTTTATTTTTAAATATTTTTTCGAATCACTTTTTTTTGTATACACTGTTAAATTTTTTGTTTTTTAATTATTTAAAAAAACACACTTTTTTATCCGGTTCGCATAGGACCAAATGTTTAGCCGTGAAGCTAAGGTTTTGTTGCCTTCCAAAATAAAAATTCAGTTAAATTTTTAATTTCACGATTTGGGTTTTATTTAAAAATTAGCGTAATTTTATGTAATTCAATGCTTTGATTTGTGTAAAAATGTACATGTGTGTGTGAAAATGTGAGTAAATGGTGTTTATTTGTATATTAACAAATTTAATGGATTTTTTTGGTTTGTTTAATTTTAATTTGCGTTATTCTTAATGTTAATTGTTTGTTCTTAGTGTAGTTCACAATAGTTTTCGCTAAGCAAACACTTTAAATTATTAAACTAATAACACTTGTATTTGGTACAAATCACTTTATCACGGGGGAGAGGCGCACGAGTTTGGTTTAAGGATCGGTAAAAAACTGATTACTTGTGCTTGCCATCCATCTCTTCTAAGCTCACCCAACGACTTTCGTTAAGCTACAGATGGCAAGCGACAAGTAAACAAATAAACAAAAGAGAAATTAGAGTAATGAGTGCTTTAGAGTGATGAGTGCTTTAGAGTGATGAGTGCATAAGTTATGCATGTATGGGCATATAAATGCATTTGCATTTATACACCTACACATATAGTGGACATTTCACACTGATGTTCAAAAGTGAGATGTCACCTTTGAACAAAATCATTAAATCATTAAATCATTAAATCATTAAATCATTAAATCATTAAATCATTAAATCATTAAATCATTAAATCATTAAATCATTAAATCATTAAATCATTAAATCATTAAATCATTAAATCATTAAATCATTAAATCATTAAATCATTAAATCATTAAATCATTAAATCATTAAATCATTAAATCATTAAATCATTAAATCATTAAATCATTAAATCATTAAATCATTAAATCATTAAATCATTAAATCATTAAATCATTAAATCATTAAATCATTAAATCATTAAATCATTAAATCATTAAATCATTAAATCATTAAATCATTAAATCATTAAATCATTAAATCATTAAATCATTAAAT
The DNA here is from genome assembly GCA_963930755.1 of Eudasyphora cyanicolor. NCBI lineage: Eukaryota > Metazoa > Arthropoda > Insecta > Diptera > Muscidae > Eudasyphora > Eudasyphora cyanicolor. The sequence continues at coordinate 23,896,051 of OZ005737.1, read as the reverse complement.
CATTAAATCATTAAATGATTAAATCATTAAATCATTAAATCATTAAATCATTAAATCATTAAATCATTAAATCATTAAATCATTAAATCTTTAAATCATTAAATCATTAAATCATTAAATCATTAAATCATTAAATCATTAAATCATTAAATCATTAAATCATTAAATCATTAAATCATTAAATCATTAAATCATTAAATCATTAAATCATTAAATCATTAAATCATTAAATCATTAAATCATTAAATCATTAAATCATTAAATCATTAAATCATTAAATCATTAAATCATTAAATCATTAAATCATTAAATCATTAAATCATTAAATCATTAAATCATTAAATCATTAAATCATTAAATCATTAAATCATTAAATCATTAAATCATTAAATCATTAAATCATTAAATCATTAAATCATTAAATCATTAAATCATTAAATCATTAAATCATTAAATCATTAAATCATTAAATGAAATGTCAAATTTATTAAACTATTGTAAAATTACAGATATGAAAATCCAGAAACGCTTCCAAGTAACTGCTTTGATTTTAAAAAACCATTTAAAGTTGGCCTGGCAATGACGGAGACAAAATTTCTAATCGCTGTTAATGGCCTATATTATTATTCGTACGAATATAGGGATCCCGAAAATATAAATTATTTTGAAAGCATTACAAGACCATATACAAATGCTTTGTCTAATCTCGTAGGACTAAAGATGATCTGTACCCGGGGCATGGGTGTAAAAGTTACCGCCCTCGATCATATCCACTTACACGATCCACAGTGTGCCCATTTCGAAAAATACACCAAAATCGATGACTGTCACTGTACGATAGATCAACAACAATGTGCGACAAACAAATGATTTTTAAAATAAAGTTTTTTAAAGTCTTTCGAAACAAATAAATATTTTTTATTTATTTTATTTTGTATTTGTACGCCCATCATATTTTTAATATACGAGTACACTTGAAATAGACCACCGTATTTTGATTTTTTTTTGCATCGTTTTTTTTTTGGAGCGAAAAAACCATTACACATGGAATAAAATCGCAAAAAAATTGTTTGGTTCCAGTTTTTTAAATCTAGCATATTAACAAAGAAAACAATGCCTATTTGAAGAAAATCTATGGATAAATACAGGGTGGCTGATATGTATTGCAACCAACTTCAGGTTGCTATCATTTCTAAACCGCTAGTCTGATAGCTGACAGATTTATTTCAGTGACAGTTCATTTCATTGTTTACAAGCTTACAAAAGCATTTTGATCTATTGCATTTAGAAAAAAGTTATTCGTGATGGAATTCAAGCGTGATAGTGTGATTGCTTTATATTTGGGTGGAAAAACACAAGTGGCTATCGTTAGAGCCCTCCAGCATTTAAATGTGAATAAATCTTTTGTTTCTCGTACCATTGCTCGTTACCGTGATACTGTCAGTGTTGCAGTGCGTCCAAAAAGCGGACAAAAAAACGGTAACAACACCAAAAATGATCCGAAAAGTGAAGGCCAGATTTGATCGAAATCCACGCCGCAGTGGTAGAAAAATTGGTTGTGAACTGAACATATTGCGAGAACGGATACAACACATATTAAAAAATGAGCTTGGACTAAAGCCATTGAAGTTCCAAAAAGTGCAAGAGCTCACCGATGCACAAAAAAAAGTTAGACTGGAAAGAGCCAAGGATTTGCTTCGCTTGTACTAAAGTGGCCCGTTACCGAATTTGGTTTTCTCCGATGAGAAGCCATTCCATTCAAATTGAGCAATTTGTGAACAAACAAAATGATCGGGTTTACTTGCCAAAGAGGTCAGCTGAAAATTTACACCTTCGATTGGCCACCAGAACTCAAGCGCCGCCGATGGTAATGGTGTGGGCCGCCGTAACGGCCGATGGTCGCTCCCCGCTCGTATTCATCGACCATGGGGTCAAAATAAATGCCGAATATTATCGGGAAAATGTCCTAAAGACAGTATTGAAGCCCTGGGCAGGCAAACATTTCGGCCGCAGACCATGGACATTCCAACAGGACTCAGCACCATCGCACTCAGCACGCGTCAACCATGAATGGCTTAAAAAGGAGATTCCTCGCTTCATTTCTACCGCACAATGGCCACCAAGATCTCCGGATCTCAATCTGTTGGACTTTTGGGGCATTTTAGAGAGTAAGGTTCGCACTAAAAAATACCAAAGTATCGATCATCTCAAGACGGCGCTTCGACGGGAATGGGCCAAAATACGGCAGAGCCACTTGCGTGCAGCGTGTGATGGCTTTGTCGGCCGTTTGAAGGCCATAATTCGTGCCAAAGGTGGCCAATTCGAACAAATCTAAACTGTTTCTAAAATTTTATGTTATTTTCGACATTTTTTTGCTTTTGAACAATAAAATTTAAAAAAAAAATTAAAAAAATATAGCGCTTTACTTTGTTGCATTACATATCACCCACCCTGTATATAAATTATGACCCATATTGTAAATTAAAAAAAATTCTTGTTTTGGTTTCATAATATAATATGCCTCAATCTTTACAAAAAAGTTTTTAGGTCTCGGAAAAAAATTTGTTGTTGCTTGGTGTTACCGGCTCACTTTTATCTAAGGTTTTTCTTCTACTGCTCTTCTGAAGAAGGAATACTAGGACAGAGTCGCGAAAAAATTAAATATTTAAATACAGATATCTAAGAATAAGTATTTTATCTGCTCATAACTTTTGTGAAACAGACTACAAAAGTAAAAATTACACGCAATTAAACATTGTGTCTACCCAAGGTGGCCCAATTTGAGGCCCTGCAACTCCAAATTGAAAACATAAATTATGTAATAACTCTCAATAATCATGCACGCAAAGAAAAGAATTCGTTCCTGCGAAACGAAATTTTGGACAACTACAATTCTCGCTTGCAACAACTGAAATTTCGTTATTTAGCGTGAACAATTCTTTGTTCTTACCAAAAGAAATTTCAGTCATAGTAAAGGAGAATTGTAGTTAACTAAAATTTTATTTCCGTGAAAAGAGTTTTTTCTTAGCGTGTGGCATGTTTTATCGCAATGGGTTGTCTGGTTAAGAATCGACCGATCCTTTTTCACATTACAAAGTCATCACCCATTTGACTGCCATTAATGTTATCTTGTACGAATAATTACCATCGTCATAGTTTGAGGTTTTGACATAGCCCTTGTATACAGATATGTATATTAAACCGCCAAATAAAAAAGCAACCGGCCACCAGATACGGTGAACATTATAAGCAAAGCCATAATTAAATTGCGGTTGCGGGACCGTAAAACATGACATGTATAATCACGGGTGATATGTATGAAATATTTATCGTGTAAAACTAACCTAAACAAAATTAAGTTATATATTCATTTATTTTGTTATATGTACCGCAAGACTGCAGGTTTGAGAGTCAAATGCGTTTTTCCTTCCATTTGTAACACATTTCAATATGGCTGAAAATATAGCGAATGGTCCCGTAGGGGGATACTGACAATAGCCATACTTTTGTCCGCCTACGGCATATGTCCCTCTAGGAAAACGTTTTTTTAAAGAATACCCCTTGTAATTAAAAAAAAAAATGTAATTAGGATCAGTTTTCATAAAATCGGTTGATATTTATTACTTTTTTGGGGGGCAGAAAGCAAGTCGGAGTAAAGGTAGGTTGTGAGTGGCCTAGATAAATGCATTACCAAATTTGGTCCATTTTTAATCCTAAAATATACGCTCAAAGTCTGAAGCCACTAATACACTTTATCGGATAGGAAATAATTTTTTCTATTTTAAAAACTCGTTTTTGTCCGTCTGCGGATGATATTTTATTCCTAAAAACATTAATCCCTTCCGACCAAGAAATTTTGTGCTTTTGCCGTCCTTTAGCAAAGCTTTCACATACGAACACAACTCAAAAACACCATGTGCTATTATTCTGATCAGTAATGTCATAAACAGATAAGAAATGTGGTATAAATTGTCGACACTTAGGCTGTCAACGATCAGTTTCACACAGGGACTTATTGTAGATTCGATAATAAAAAGCACAAAATTACTATGGAGGAGTTGGTAACTGAGTTCAATGGAATTTTAGCTCACAATCTGGAAAGGGGTCAATACTTTGAAATAGATGTCACAACATCCAAAAATCCAAAGAGGTAAGTGGCAAAATACAAAATACAAAATACAAAATACAAAATACAAAATACAAAATACAAAATACAAAATACAAAATACAAAATACAAAATACAAAATACAAAATACAAAATACAAAATACAAAATACAAAATACAAAATACAAAATACAAAATACAAAATACAAAATACAAAATACAAAATACAAAATACAAAATACAAAATACAAAATACAAAATACAAAATACAAAATACAAAATACAAAATACAAAATACAAAATACAAAATACAAAATACAAAATACAAAATACAAAATACAAAATACAAAATACAAAATACAAAATACAAAATACAAAATACAAAATACAAAATACAAAATACAAAATACAAAATACAAAATACAAAATACAAAATACAAAATACAAAATACAAAATACAAAATACAAAATACAAAATACAAAATACAAAATACAAAATACAAAATACAAAATACAAAATACAAAATACAAAATACAAAATACAAAATACAAAATACAAAATACAAAATACAAAATACAAAATACAAAATACAAAATACAAAATACAAAATACAAAATACAAAATACAAAATACAAAATACAAAATACAAAATACAAAATACAAAATACAAAATACAAAATACAAAATACAAAATACAAAATACAAAATACAAAATACAAAATACAAAATACAAAATACAAAATACAAAATACAAAATACAAAATACAAAATACAAAATACAAAATACAAAATACAAAATACAAAATACAAAATACAAAATACAAAATACAAAATACAAAATACAAAATACAAAATACAAAATACAAAATACAAAATACAAAATACAAAATACAAAATACAAAATACAAAATACAAAATACAAAATACAAAATACAAAATACAAAATACAAAATACAAAATACAAAATACAAAATACAAAATACAAAATACAAAATACAAAATACAAAATACAAAATACAAAATACAAAATACAAAATACAAAATACAAAATACAAAATACAAAATACAAAATACAAAATACAAAATACAAAATACAAAATACAAAATACAAAATACAAAATACAAAATACAAAATACAAAATACAAAATACAAAATACAAAATACAAAATACAAAATACAAAATACAAAATACAAAATACAAAATACAAAATACAAAATACAAAATACAAAATACAAAATACAAAATACAAAATACAAAATACAAAATACAAAATACAAAATACAAAATACAAAATACAAAATACAAAATACAAAATACAAAATACAAAATACAAAATACAAAATACAAAATACAAAATACAAAATACAAAATACAAAATACAAAATACAAAATACAAAATACAAAATACAAAATACAAAATACAAAATACAAAATACAAAATACAAAATACAAAATACAAAATACAAAATACAAAATACAAAATACAAAATACAAAATACAAAATACAAAATACAAAATACAAAATACAAAATACAAAATACAAAATACAAAATACAAAATACAAAATACAAAATACAAAATACAAAATACAAAATACAAAATACAAAATACAAAATACAAAATACAAAATACAAAATACAAAATACAAAATACAAAATACAAAATACAAAATACAAAATACAAAATACAAAATACAAAATACAAAATACAAAATACAAAATACAAAATACAAAATACAAAATACAAAATACAAAATACAAAATACAAAATACAAAATACAAAATACAAAATACAAAATACAAAATACAAAATACAAAATACAAAATACAAAATACAAAATACAAAATACAAAATACAAAATACAAAATACAAAATACAAAATACAAAATACAAAATACAAAATACAAAATACAAAATACAAAATACAAAATACAAAATACAAAATACAAAATACAAAATACAAAATACAAAATACAAAATACAAAATACAAAATACAAAATACAAAATACAAAATACAAAATACAAAATACAAAATACAAAATACAAAATACAAAATACAAAATACAAAATACAAAATACAAAATACAAAATACAAAATACAAAATACAAAATACAAAATACAAAATACAAAATACAAAATACAAAATACAAAATACAAAATACAAAATACAAAATACAAAATACAAAATACAAAATACAAAATACAAAATACAAAATACAAAATACAAAATACAAAATACAAAATACAAAATACAAAATACAAAATACAAAATACAAAATACAAAATACAAAATACAAAATACAAAATACAAAATACAAAATACAAAATACAAAATACAAAATACAAAATACAAAATACAAAATACAAAATACAAAATACAAAATACAAAATACAAAATACAAAATACAAAATACAAAATACAAAATACAAAATACAAAATACAAAATACAAAATACAAAATACAAAATACAAAATACAAAATACAAAATACAAAATACAAAATACAAAATACAAAATACAAAATACAAAATACAAAATACAAAATACAAAATACAAAATACAAAATACAAAATACAAAATACAAAATACAAAATACAAAATACAAAATACAAAATACAAAATACAAAATACAAAATACAAAATACAAAATACAAAATACAAAATACAAAATACAAAATACAAAATACAAAATACAAAATACAAAATACAAAATACAAAATACAAAATACAAAATACAAAATACAAAATACAAAATACAAAATACAAAATACAAAATACAAAATACAAAATACAAAATACAAAATACAAAATACAAAATACAAAATACAAAATACAAAATACAAAATACAAAATACAAAATACAAAATACAAAATACAAAATACAAAATACAAAATACAAAATACAAAATACAAAATACAAAATACAAAATACAAAATACAAAATACAAAATACAAAATACAAAATACAAAATACAAAATACAAAATACAAAATACAAAATACAAAATACAAAATACAAAATACAAAATACAAAATACAAAATACAAAATACAAAATACAAAATACAAAATACAAAATACAAAATACAAAATACAAAATACAAAATACAAAATACAAAATACAAAATACAAAATACAAAATACAAAATACAAAATACAAAATACAAAATACAAAATACAAAATACAAAATACAAAATACAAAATACAAAATACAAAATACAAAATACAAAATACAAAATACAAAATACAAAATACAAAATACAAAATACAAAATACAAAATACAAAATACAAAATACAAAATACAAAATACAAAATACAAAATACAAAATACAAAATACAAAATACAAAATACAAAATACAAAATACAAAATACAAAATACAAAATACAAAATACAAAATACAAAATACAAAATACAAAATACAAAATACAAAATACAAAATACAAAATACAAAATACAAAATACAAAATACAAAATACAAAATACAAAATACAAAATACAAAATACAAAATACAAAATACAAAATACAAAATACAAAATACAAAATACAAAATACAAAATACAAAATACAAAATACAAAATACAAAATACAAAATACAAAATACAAAATACAAAATACAAAATACAAAATACAAAATACAAAATACAAAATACAAAATACAAAATACAAAATACAAAATACAAAATACAAAATACAAAATACAAAATACAAAATACAAAATACAAAATACAAAATACAAAATACAAAATACAAAATACAAAATACAAAATACAAAATACAAAATACAAAATACAAAATACAAAATACAAAATACAAAATACAAAATACAAAATACAAAATACAAAATACAAAATACAAAATACAAAATACAAAATACAAAATACAAAATACAAAATACAAAATACAAAATACAAAATACAAAATACAAAATACAAAATACAAAATACAAAATACAAAATACAAAATACAAAATACAAAATACAAAATACAAAATACAAAATACAAAATACAAAATACAAAATACAAAATACAAAATACAAAATACAAAATACAAAATACAAAATACAAAATACAAAATACAAAATACAAAATACAAAATACAAAATACAAAATACAAAATACAAAATACAAAATACAAAATACAAAATACAAAATACAAAATACAAAATACAAAATACAAAATACAAAATACAAAATACAAAATACAAAATACAAAATACAAAATACAAAATACAAAATACAAAATACAAAATACAAAATACAAAATACAAAATACAAAATACAAAATACAAAATACAAAATACAAAATACAAAATACAAAATACAAAATACAAAATACAAAATACAAAATACAAAATACAAAATACAAAATACAAAATACAAAATACAAAATACAAAATACAAAATACAAAATACAAAATACAAAATACAAAATACAAAATACAAAATACAAAATACAAAATACAAAATACAAAATACAAAATACAAAATACAAAATACAAAATACAAAATACAAAATACAAAATACAAAATACAAAATACAAAATACAAAATACAAAATACAAAATACAAAATACAAAATACAAAATACAAAATACAAAATACAAAATACAAAATACAAAATACAAAATACAAAATACAAAATACAAAATACAAAATACAAAATACAAAATACAAAATACAAAATACAAAATACAAAATACAAAATACAAAATACAAAATACAAAATACAAAATACAAAATACAAAATACAAAATACAAAATACAAAATACAAAATACAAAATACAAAATACAAAATACAAAATACAAAATACAAAATACAAAATACAAAATACAAAATACAAAATACAAAATACAAAATACAAAATACAAAATACAAAATACAAAATACAAAATACAAAATACAAAATACAAAATACAAAATACAAAATACAAAATACAAAATACAAAATACAAAATACAAAATACAAAATACAAAATACAAAATACAAAATACAAAATACAAAATACAAAATACAAAATACAAAATACAAAATACAAAATACAAAATACAAAATACAAAATACAAAATACAAAATACAAAATACAAAATACAAAATACAAAATACAAAATACAAAATACAAAATACAAAATACAAAATACAAAATACAAAATACAAAATACAAAATACAAAATACAAAATACAAAATACAAAATACAAAATACAAAATACAAAATACAAAATACAAAATACAAAATACAAAATACAAAATACAAAATACAAAATACAAAATACAAAATACAAAATACAAAATACAAAATACAAAATACAAAATACAAAATACAAAATACAAAATACAAAATACAAAATACAAAATACAAAATACAAAATACAAAATACAAAATACAAAATACAAAATACAAAATACAAAATACAAAATACAAAATACAAAATACAAAATACAAAATACAAAATACAAAATACAAAATACAAAATACAAAATACAAAATACAAAATACAAAATACAAAATACAAAATACAAAATACAAAATACAAAATACAAAATACAAAATACAAAATACAAAATACAAAATACAAAATACAAAATACAAAATACAAAATACAAAATACAAAATACAAAATACAAAATACAAAATACAAAATACAAAATACAAAATACAAAATACAAAATACAAAATACAAAATACAAAATACAAAATACAAAATACAAAATACAAAATACAAAATACAAAATACAAAATACAAAATACAAAATACAAAATACAAAATACAAAATACAAAATACAAAATACAAAATACAAAATACAAAATACAAAATACAAAATACAAAATACAAAATACAAAATACAAAATACAAAATACAAAATACAAAATACAAAATACAAAATACAAAATACAAAATACAAAATACAAAATACAAAATACAAAATACAAAATACAAAATACAAAATACAAAATACAAAATACAAAATACAAAATACAAAATACAAAATACAAAATACAAAATACAAAATACAAAATACAAAATACAAAATACAAAATACAAAATACAAAATACAAAATACAAAATACAAAATACAAAATACAAAATACAAAATAACGGGTTTTCCAATAGGGATGATATGATTTTGAAGTGACGTTCCGGCCATTTGTAATATGTCATGATCTGTCATTTGTTTTTCATTGTATTCAGTAGTGTTTACAATTTCATCATGGATAGATATACCCAAGAACAACGTTTACAAATTATTCACTTTTATTATCAAAATAATCGTTCTCTAATTGCAACTTTTCGTGCGCTAAGTCCATTTTTTTTAAATAAAAAAAACTTTCCGGTCGGCCTACGACCTTGACACCTATGAGCAATATTTATCTCTTCTTAAGAGCTATATTGTTGCCATTGACCGATTCCCGACCGACCGATACCTTTAAGGAGCTAGAGCAGAAATAAACTTTCCGTTCACATTTGAAAATGATGCTAAGTCCGTTTTTTTAAATAAAAAAAAAACACTTTCCTGTCGACTTACGACCTTAACACCCATGAGCAATATTTTAGCTCTAGTTAAAAGCTATCTATTTGCCATTGACCAAGTGTGGCTACGTGCCACACAGCAAATGAAACAATTGAATTGTTGCGAGAAAAGTTTGGAGATTCGATTATTTCACGAGAGTGTGATATTGAATGGCCTCCAAGAAGTTGTGATTTAACACCATTAGACTATTTCTTGTGGGGTTATTGGAAGTCATTGTTCTTTCGAAATAAACCAGACTCTCTTCAAGCTTTACAAGTCAACATTGAACGTGCCATTCTTGGCATACGACTTGATTTAGTGGAAAAAGTGCTCGAAAATTGAGTTCATCGAATTCGTTCCTGCAGAAGAAGTCGTGAAGGGCATTTGAATGACGTTTTATTTAGAACTTAATTGTATCGATTGTACTTCACATTAAATAAAAAAACTTTTGAATTTCCTTTACAATAAGTGTGTTTTTTTTTCAAAGAAATCATATCACTCTTATTGGAAAACCCTATACAATACACAAAATACAAACGTTGCTTAATGGAAAAAAAAGATACCGCTTATCTTATTTAAAAAAAAGAAATACAAATAATTTTACAATAAAGTTAAAATAGTTGAGAAAAATTTTAATTTTTGGTTTCACGAAAATTTCCAATTGCTCTTGAACGGCTAAACCGATTTTTACGAAGTTTACGTCGTTTGAAAATGAAACTTCGCCCATATTTCTAACGCTGATAGCAACGGATTAACTATTACTATGTGACGAATGACAGATGATTCGGAAAAATAGTATAGAAGTTATAAAAGATTCAATATTTGACTAAATGTTAACCCTTTGTGAGGGAGGTACTACACGGAGGAAAATCGTCATTTTTGATATGTTTGAAACGAAAGAAAATATACTTGGAAACGATTTTTTTAAATATTGTATATTTGTTAACAAATAAATTTTATTTGAAAATCACGAAATTTTGTTTGGAACGCATATATTAATATATTAGAACATAATTTATTTGCAAACTGAATTTCACAAATAAAATATGTGTTTACACACAAACAAAGTTATTGTTTAAGAAGATTTCCAAATATGTTTTATTTAAAAAGATTTTTAAAACATTACTGACTTATTCGAATTTTAGTTAGCTTTTCCTAGTTTTCGTGTTAAACTTTATAGCTAAAAATGTCCTTATTTATAAATATTCCTATTCATCATTTTTTGTCAATCCATCAATGTCGTTTATATTTACGAAAGATTGTTCGATTTAAGTTTTGATTAAATTTTACAATCATATAAAATTTATAAAAAAAATTGCTCTTTGAAAATCTGAAAAACAGAAAACTTGTCTTTAAGTTAAGGCATTTAATACATTACCAAAATAAATAATTACAAATGAATCCTTTTTTCGGAAATACTAGTTCCAAATAAAAAATATTTGAATGGGAGCATATTTTTGTTTAGAACAATATCCTCACAAACATATAATATTTGTGTGTGTAAAATATTATATATTTGGAGTGTACCCTAAACATATGTTTATTTCAAGCCGAATATGTTTGGGACAATATACTACAGAAGCGATTTTTTTTCAGCGTGTAGATAGAGTGGATCAACTTAGCCTGAGATAGAAAAAAATATTATCACATACCAAATTTGAAGTCAATCCGTTACTCCTTTAGAGAGTTATCGTGCGCTCCAGCCAGACAGACGGACGGACATTGCTCAAATGGATTTCCGCCGAACATACCTAGGGTCTTAGGTCACTTCTTTGATGTGTTACACTTTTGGCCCGTAGCAAAAGATATATATATACACTCCTTGCTGTAAGGTTTGGGGATAATGAAGGTGATATCTTAATTTTCTATTTAGCAACTTTTTAAAAAAAATTATTTCATAAGTTAATAAAAAAATTCTTCAGTTTTCATATATCATTCGCCGCGAATAAACTCAACACAAATCCGGGTATCGAAATAGGCTTGCACATCCTAGTAAACGCCGATAGATCTTACTATGCAAGAACAGCGTGGAGAGATGAGACTTATGCACATTTCTCCAAGATAACTGAATATTTTAAAATTGTTATATGTATAACTGATACCAGTTTCGTTATTTCAATTAATGGTGAGGCTACATCAAAATTACGCTACCGCAATGCAATTAATCATCTGAAAGCCATACAAATTGCTGGTGATGTTAAGCTCATCAGGAGAGTAGATCATCGACAAATCTACCCTACTGTGTGGCCACCCTCGAAATGTATTCCCTATTATCCGGCCGAAATGTACTGCAGCAATGATATACCGATTACATTGAAACCGGGTCATTTGATGGTGTTCACTGGACGTTGTTATGGTCAACCGACTGGAAATTTCTATATAAATCTGAAACATGCCCACAATGAGTCGCTGCTGATGCACATGAGTGTTGATTTTAATGCGAACATAGTGTTTCGCAGTCACTTGGATCCCATCGAGGGGGGTGGGGTATTGTATAGTCACGGGTAAGTTTTAATGTTTAGGAAACCATATAAATAAAGAAAATTATATTAATTCGAAATACTACTTTCAGTTTTTCTGCTAATCAGACGCACGGAGGTTTTCCATTTGATTTCAATAAACCCTTTAGAATTGGCATTGCTTGTAAATCGTCGGAATTTGTTGTTGCCGTCAATGGTCTGTTTTTATTTTCCTTTGCCTATACCAATCCGGAGAATCGCCATGGCTCTGCAATTTTCCCAAGGCCCTATACAGATGTCTTATCGAATATTGTGGGACCGAAGGTATTTTCTCGTAACGGAGCTGGCATTAAAATTACCGGAATCGATCATATTATGTTGGATACTGCGGAATGTGTAGGATTTGAAACATATTCTAAAAATGATCAAATTTGAACTGAGTTGAATAAACAAAAAAATACATTTGTGTATAAATTTAAATTGTTTCCAATAAATAGTTTAAAAATTCCTCAAAATTTCGATCATTTTTGGGATGATGTAGCGGAAGGAGAGAGCTAGTTTTACCCTTTTTCGATTTCCAGAGTTGTATTCCTCTATATTAGATTCGACTACTGTGATCTTCATATAGGCTAAATTCGACTTCAGTCGTCTTCCTCTATACTATAGTTAACCACCTGTTCTCTATTTTATACAGTACTTTTGGCATAGCTGCCTCGCTTACTTTCGCCAAGCATTGTGATATTCACTTAACGGCACAAATGTACACTTATCCGATTCAGAACCTGCCTTTATGTGCATTTAAACGAAAAGTAAATATAAAAAACCATGATTTTTGAAAATTATTTTCAAATCTTGCAGCAAAACAAATAAAATTATATTAAAAGTTAATAGCTAACAGAGAAGCATAGTAAACAAAAATCACTCAAAACAGTTCAGTTTTCAATTGTTTTCGGGCATTTTGCCCTTTGTATTCACTTAGCTGCACAAATGTGCACTTATCCGATTCACATACCTGTCTTTATGTGTACTTAAACGAAACGCAAATATATAAAAATCCATGAATTTTCAAAAATATGTCACTCTTATTATTTATTAGAGCAAAACAAACACAATTCAATTAAAAGTTCATAGTTAACATAAAAACACGGTAGACAAAAATCTCTCAAAACAGTACAGTTTAAATTGTTTATTTAAGAATTATTGCAAGTAACTGCAAAAATAATGCTGTAAGCTGAATTGTTGCACTTAAACGAAATGCACTTAAACATAATATTTTTTATAAAAGTGAATCAACGTGCAAAAAATGTTCCCTTTTGTGAAGGTAAGGACAAATCTTACATTTAAGTGCAAAAGCACTTAAATGTAAGAATTATTAGAATAATAATAAGTAGTAGGATTTTGATACGGAATCTATAAATAAATCAAGAGCACAAGTTTGTGATATTTTAAATTAATTTTTTTTCTATTTTTAATTCAACTAAGAGGTTTTTATTAATATAGTACATATTGCAAATTTAGAACATAAACGTCTCAAAAATTGTACCACAAAAATCGTGTAGCAGGTCCAACACATATAAAATTAAATTTTTCGCTAAATTTAAATTAATATAATAGTCTAAATATGTTATTCTGCACCTCTTGAGGGAAAGAGGCTTCTATTGATATGCAATTTGTTGCACACTTAGATCAATAAAAACCCAAAAAGCGTACCATAAAGTATGGTGTAGTAGGTTTATGATATTTAAATGTATCTATATTGACAATTACAATTTAAAAACAATAACCAAAAATATTATCGTGAACATATTTGGGTCAAGAGGTTTTCATTGATATAACAATTGTTACAAATTCAGGGCCTTAAAAATGCTAAAAGTGTACCACAAAATTCATGTAGCAGGTCCAAGCTATTTATAAATAACCGTTTACTAATTACAGTTTAAAATAAACGATCCAAAAATATTATTCAGAACATCTTTGGACTAAGAAACTTCATTTTATATAATAATTGTATCAAATTCCGGGCACTAAGGACCTTAAGAGTGTACCACAAAAATTATTGTAACAGGTCCAAATCATTAAAATTAAACTTCTTCTGATTTAATAATCAAAACATAGCCCAGTATATTATTCTGCACATCTTTGGGTCAAAAGGATTCAGCTAACATAGCATTTGATACAATTTCAGGGCGCCAAAACCTTGCAGGTCCAAGCCTTTTAAAATTTACCTCTTGCTAATTATATTTTATGATAGATAGTTTAACAATATTATTCGGCACAATTGTGGACCAAGATACTTCAATTCATATAATATTTGTACCGAATTAAGGACACTAAGGACTTTAAGAGTGTACCATAAAAATTATTGTAGCAGGTCCAAATCATTAAAATAAATTCTCTTCTAATTTATAATAAAAACATAGGCCAGAATATTATTCTGCACATCTTTGGGACTAGAGAATTCAACTAATATAACATTTTATACATTTGCAAGACACTAAAACCTATAAAAGAGTACCACAAAAATATCTGTAGCAGGCCCAAGACATTTCAAAATAGTTTTTTTGATAATTTCATTACAAAAAATAGTCAAAATAAGTAATCAAGGTCAAGTGGTTTCCATTGATATAGAACTTGTTTGAAATTTTAGAATATGAAAGACCCCCCAAGTGTACCACACAAAATTTTGTAGCAGGTTCAAGTCACTTAAAATTAATCTTTTTGCTAATTTAAATTAAAATATATTGCTCAATTATATTATTCTGCATATCTTTGTACGATTAGGTGTCCATTGATATAACTCTTGTTACATATTCGTGACAATAAATATTCTAAAAGTGTACCACAAAAATGAATGTAGGAGCTCCAATCCATTTAAAGCTAAAGTCCAAAAATATTATTTAACAGAAATGTGGACCAAAGAAACTTAAATTAATAGAATATTTGTACAAAATTCAGGGCAATAAAACCCCAAAAAGTCTACAACAAAAATTAGTGCAGCAGGTCCAAACAATTAAAATTATTTTTCTTCTAATTTAGTAATTAAAACATAGACCAGAATATTATACTGCACATCTTTGGGTTCAGAGAATTCAGCTGATATAACATTTGATACAATTGCAGCACACTAAAACCTCTAAAAGTGTACCACAAAAATCATGTAGCAGGAAATGAACCTTTTGCTAATTATATTTCAAGATAAATAATTCAACAATATTATTCTGCACAATTGTGGACCAAGAAACTTCAACTCATATAATATTTGTAGCGAATTAAGGGCACTAAATACTTCAAAAGTGTACCACAAAAATTATTGTAGCAGGTCTAAGTCATTACAATTGACCTTTTTCTAATTTAATAATAAAAAAAAGGCCAGAATATTTCACTGCACTTATCTGGGTCAAGAGGATTTCAATAATACATCATTTGGCACAATTTCGGAACCCTTAAACCCCTAAAAGCTTACAACAAAAACTTGTGTAGCAAGACCAAGACTTTTAAAATGTATTTTTAGCTTAGCAATTTAATTGTTTAATTAAGAGGTTTCCTTTGATAGAAAACTTACTGCAAATTTCGTACACTAAAGACCCAAAATTACGTACTACAAAAAATCGTGTAACAGGTCCAAGCCATTTTAAATTAACGTTTTGCTAATGATAAATTAAAAAAAAATAACGTAAAAATATTATTCTGCACATTTTTTGTCGACGAGTTTGCCATTGATATAACATTTATAACATAATCAGGGCACTTAATACCTTATAAGTGTACCACAAAAACTGGTGTAGCAGGTCCACCTCATATAAAATTAACTTTTTGCTAACTTAAAGCAAAAATAACCAGAAATATTATTCTGCATAACTTTGGGTCGAGTGATTTTTATTGATATAGTTAAAACTTGTTGCAAATTTAGTACACTAAAGATTCAATAACTGTACCACAAAAATTTGCTATTAACACTATGCAACAAAAAAAAATTTTTTTGTGTCCTAGACCTAAAAATTATTTTTTATATAGAATGTGGCATACTGTTATATAAAATCAAACCAAAAATTTTTTATGGATAAATTTTTTTTAAAAAATTTTTATTAAAAATGCTATTATCGTCGAAGGTACCCATATTATTTGCACTATAATTTTTGGATTATATGCCCGATCAGGTCGACTTATACGTTAAATTGAAGCTATTAATTTGGGCTACCAATGTTGGAAATATCTCTTTCACTTAGAAACAGTGGTTTAGTAACAGTCATTAAACAAATTGGAAAAAAAAAATTTTTTCAAAAAAAAAAATCCTGTGAAAAAAAAACTTAAAAAATAGAAAAAAAAATATTTTATTTTTTAAAAGTGTGCATCCTAGCGAAGAAGAAAAAAAATTATAGCCCTTTTGGTAAAGGTAAGAGAATTTCAAAAAATCTTTTTTTTTTAATTTCTGTTTAAATAGCGATTTTATTTATTACATTTATTAATATTATGTGCATTGTATGATGTGTCTTCTGCAGCCAAACGAAAAATACTGCACTAGATTTGAACAATAGGCTTTTCCTTATACTAGTATCGACCACTGAGGTCTTTATACTACAATTGATCACCGACACCCCCTCTATGCTAGAGTCGATCGCTATGGTAGAAGGTTCCACCACTGATGTCTTATAGGAGATTGCGATACTGATGTCTTCTTCTACATTATATTTTTGAAATAACTTTTATGCAGTTACGGACAAAAATCACTTAAGTGCAATGCAGCAAAACGAAAAATACTGTACCAAATTTGAAAAATTGGCTTTCCTTTATACTATTATTGACCAGTGAGGTCTTCCTTTATACTACAATTGGTCACCGAGACCCCTCTCTATGCTAGAGTCGATTACTGAGGTAGAAGATACCACCGCTGATGTATTCTTCTAAAGGAGATTCCAGTACTGATATCTTCTTCGATCACTGAGGTATTTTTCACAGAGTCGATCACGAGGAGTCTTTATACTACGAGTACTTATACAATTGGTCACCGAGACCCTTCTCTATGCTACAGTCGATTACTGAGGTAGAAGATTCCACCGCTTAAGGCTTCTTCTGTAGGAGATTCCAACACTGATTCCGTTTTCTATACCTAGTTCGATCACTGAAGTATTTTTAAAATAACAGAGTCGATCACTAAGCAGTTCGTCGGCAATATAATCGACAAATGAGGCTTTCGGTCTCATGGAAGCCGGTTCTACGCACCAGACTGACCCGAAATCAAGGGCTGTCAACTCAGCAGCAGGATTTTTTCTTTTTGTCAGAAACGCATGCACAACCGTTCAACATCAATAAGGTGTAATGGATGCAAAGAGTGGATGCATTATAGGAATTGTTCCGGCCTGGATCACCTTGGATAGTACGAAGAAACGGAGAACAGGGCATCGTGATGTGCCAATACAGACCGCAGTGTGGCTGCAGAACCATCGTCGTCCTCAGTCTATGAGATACCTCCGCCGACTCTCCTTCAGAAATATGTTCAGGACCGCATATTACTGTCCCAGTCCTTGATAAAACATCATCATTGCAATTCTATTACAACGGACCCCGCGGTAGAATAAATGAGATTGTAGGCTTTATCCGTCGGCATAACGTTATGGTCGCTGCGATTCAGGAGACAAAGCTAGAGTACCGTTGGGTACTTTAGTGATTTTAAGTGATCGCTCATTTTAGTTCGGTTCAATTGAGTGAACTAGTTCGTTCATTTAATTCACCCAATCACTTAAGCTCACCTGCTCTTTAGCTCATTTTACTTCAACAGTTCTTTAGTTTACCAGATCTTTAGTTCACCAGCTCACTTTACTTCAACAGCTCTTTAGTTCAACAACTCTTTAATTCGCCATATCACTTTAGTTCAACAGCTTGTTAGTTCACCAGCTTACCAGCTCACTTTACTTCAGCAGGTCTTTAGTTTAACAGCTCATTTCGTTCAGTAGATCACAAGTCAAATCAGACGCTATTAAAGAATTTGCTGGGAACATGAATGAAATGAGTTGAATATACAAAAGCATTTGTTTAGACAAAATTATACATTCATAATTACATACAAATGGAAACAACACATTACAGCTGAGAAGAGAGAACGAAACGACATGATTGAAGAAAATAGACATGGTGAACTACTGAGCTGAAAGGAACGAGTTATGTGAACTAGTTCGTACCATTCAGTCAATTAAACTAGTTCGTTCACGAACTACACAACTCTAAAGCTGAGTAAAGACTGTAGCCTGCACAGTTGTCGACGATACAACGCTGCTGCTGCTTAAGGATCGCACAAGAAGTGGAGCTGTGGAAATTGCTTTACTGACACCCCCATCTGTACAATACAGATCTATCTCGCCTAAGCTCGACTCTAGAGATCCGCACATCGAATGAATGGTGCTTACAGTCAAGTCTGGGACTGCCGAGATAAAACTGTTCAACGTATACATACATTCTTCCGGTTGATTGTTGTGCTCCGAGTTATTTGACGGACACCTTTCCACATCTGCATAGCTTTGGCTAAGCAAATTGACTGTACCGCGTTCTGCACAGTGAATGAGGAGGACATCGTGTCTCCTGGTCTGGTAAATGACGTGACCTGGCAACCCGTTCTTCCTTTGGGTTTAGACCACCTCCCCCTAATCCTCTCTATCGACAGACCATCCGATTTCCTAACCTCTAAACGCCGCACTTTTCTCAATCAGAAGTAAGGAAATTGCAATTGATTCATGGAAGTCACCAATCACCGCTTCGGCAATCTTCCCATTTCCTCAGATGTTCGAGTGTCTGAGAAGAAAGCATCATCAAGTCCAGCATCAACGCAGCAACCGTTCACTTTAAACCTGCTGGTCTAACACCCCAAAGTACGATCTAACTTCCCAGCAGCATCCTAACGGGACTCGCAGACGAGCGTGATGATATTCACCATTCAAATCCTGCTGATACTAGAAATAGAGAACTGGATCTAGATATCAGTAGAATAGTCAACGAATATAATCGGAATAGATGGCTACCCCATCTCAAGCATTGCAACCTGAGTTCGGGTATCACTAAATTATATTGATACAAGAGTCGTCCTCGGAAGACCACTGATGTCTTCCTTTGCAGGATAGTCAATCTCTGAGGTCGTCCTCTGTTGGATAGACAACCACTAGGGTCTTCCTCAGTTGGATAGTCGACTAGAGGTCTACCCTGTAGAAGAGTCGACCACTATGGTTTTCCTCTATGATTGGTTGACTTCCGAGGACGACCACTAGTGTCTTCCTTTGCAGGATAGTCGACCAGTGCGGTCTTCCTCGGTTGGTTCGCCGACCACTTAGGTCTTCCTTTGCAGGATAGTCGACCAGTGAGGTCTTCCTCGTTTGGTTCGTCGACCACTTAGGTCTTGCCCTGTAGAATAGTCGACCACAGAGGACTTCATTTTTCGGAGAGTCGATCACTATGGTTTTCTTCTAAAATTGCGTCGACTTCGTAGGTGCTATTCTGTAGGATAGTCGACCACGGAGGCCTTTCTATGAAGGATAGTCGATAGAGCCTACCCCGGAGGTCTTTCTCTATATTAGATTCGAACTTAAAGGCCTTTCACAATTCTAGATTATACCTAGATGGTCTTCTTCCATACTACAGTCGTCCCCGGAAGACCTCTTATGTCTTCCGTTGCAGGACAAATAACCACTGAGATCGTCCTTTATTTGGATTTTTTACCACTGGAATAGTCCTCAGTTAGATAGTCGACAACTGAGGGTTTACCCTGTAGAAGAGTCGACCACAGATGTTATCATCTTTAGGATAGTCGACCACTAAGGATTTCCTTTATAATAGCGTCAACCTCGTAGGTTTTCTCTATAATAGAGTAGCCATCGGAGATATTCATATAAACTAGCCCCGTCATTGGAAGTCTTCTCCTATACCACTGAGGTCTTCCTTTGTAGGATAGTCAATCTCTGAGGTCGTCCTCTGTTGGATAGTCAACCACTAAGGTCTTCCTCAGTTGGATAGTCGACTACTGAGGTCTGCCCCTGTAGAAGAGTTGACCACTATGGTTTTCCTCTATAATAGCGTTGACCTCCGCGGACGACGGCTCGGGTTTTCCTTTACAGGATAGTCGACCAGGGAGGCCCTCCTCAGTTGGATAGTCGACTACTTAGGTCTTCCCCTGTAAAATATTCGACCACTTAGGTATTCATATTTAGGAGAGTCGATTACTAAGGTTTTTCTCAATAATAGCGTCAACCTCGTAGGTCCTACACTGTATGATAGTCGACTGACGTCTTACTTTAGCATACTGTACACTAGATCCGACCAGTCTCAATACTAGAGTCAACCTCGAAGGCCTTCCTCCATACAAATGTCGTCCTCTTAAGACCACTGATATCTTCCTTCGCAGGATACTAAATCACTGAGGTCGTCCTCTGGTGGA
Organism: Eudasyphora cyanicolor; assembly: GCA_963930755.1. Classification (NCBI taxonomy): domain Eukaryota; kingdom Metazoa; phylum Arthropoda; class Insecta; order Diptera; family Muscidae; genus Eudasyphora; species Eudasyphora cyanicolor. The sequence continues at coordinate 23,874,550 of OZ005737.1, read as the reverse complement.
TAGTCAACCACTAAGGTCTTCCTCAGTTGGATAGTCGACTACTGAGTTCTGCCTCTGTAGAAGAGTCGACCACTATGGTTTTCCTCCATAATAGCGTCGACCTCCGAGGACGACCACTTTTGTCTTCCTGTGCAGGATAGTCGTCCAGTGATGATTACCTCTGTTGGTTCGTCTACCATTTAGGTCTTCCCCTGTAGAATAGTCGACCACAGAGGACTTCATCTTTCGGAGAGTCGATCACTATGGTTTTCCTCTATAATAGCGTCCACTTCGTAGGACCTATTCAGTAGGATAGTCGACCACGGAGGACAGTCGAACATCGACGTCTCACTTTATAATAGAGCCTACCTCGAAGGTCTTCCTCTATACATACTAGATTCGAACTTAAAGTCCTTACTAGATTCTACCTCGAAGTTCTTCTCCCATACTAGAGTTGTCTTCGGAGTAAACTGAGATTTGCACAATTGTTTCCCACACATTTGTGCGGCTTTCTTCGTTCTCATAATACGATATAATATACCAAACGAAAGTTACTTTTTTGTGGTCATACTGTGGTGTAGTCTAGTTAAGGTGATTAGCAGAAAAAAAAACTTTAATCAAAGTATGGCATAAATAGTACATATATATATCAGTCCTCCTCCTCAGCAGTTCGGGGTTTCCTTTGCAGGATAGTCGACCAGTGTGGTCTTCCTCAGTTGAAAACGCAAATTACTTTTTTGTGGTCATACTGTGGTGTAGTCTAGTTTGGGTGATATGCCGAAAAAAATTTTATCAAAGTATGGCATAAATACAACAATATATATCAGTCCTCCTTCTCAGCAGTTCATTCGCGGTAGACTTTTCGGTGTCAAAAGAAGAAACTTCAATTGAAGAATACAAAATGAACGAAGACTCGGTTACTTCATTCAATGGTCTGTTGGCACAGCCATTAGAGCCTGGACACTATTTTGACATAGATGTTACAGTTGTAAAAAATCCCAAGAGGTAAGAGCTGAACTGAGGTAACAGCTGTACTTTATATTGCGCTATAGGTTAAACAAATAAGAATGAAACTGATGGACAAAGTAGATTCGTTAGCTTATATACAGATGGTTCCAAACATAACAAGCAAGTGGGGTTTGCTAAACATTGCAAAAGAACTGCCCGATCACCGTTGCATTTACCAGGCAGAAATCTGGTAAATGTCTCTAGCGACCTGCAAGCTCTGCTTGAAGGATAGTGCCATTATAAAAATAAATGATGGTGGTCACTAGTCAGAAACTCCATACTGAAGTGGTCCTGCCTAAACTCCAAAATCACCTATGCCCTGCTGTAGTTATCAACATCGGATGTCTTACTTATTTCGTCTGTCATGGCAGGTCACTACCCTATTGGATGGCACGTAGACAGATTGAACGTTAGGTCAGTTGGGTTATCTGTTGCTCAGATGATGACCAGTTAGTTTATCCACTCCATAATTGACGACAAGTTAGGTTATCTAATCCTTAGTTGACAACGAGTTTAGTTATCTACTCCTTAGTAGAGGACCTTTTGGGTTATCTTTTTCTTAGATGACGATTAATTAGGTTATCTACTCCTAAGTTCACGACCAGGTGGGTTATTTTAGTCCTTAGCAGAGAACCAGTTGGGTTATCTACTACTTAGTCAAATAAGAGTTGTGTTATCTTCTTCTTATAAGGCGGCCAGTTGGTTTATCTATGCATTAATAGACGACAAGTTAGGGTTTCTACTGCTTAATAAAGATACAGTTTGATTATCATTATTCTCATTTGTGGGCATCCTGTTGTGTTATCTACTCCTTATATGACGACCAATTAGGTTATCTACTCATTAGTTGACGACCAGATGGGTTATTTACTCCTTAGTAGATGACCAGTTCGGTTATCTACTACTTCGTAAAATAAAAGTTGTTTCCTCTTGGGTTATCTATTACTTAGTAGACAACCAGTTAGGTTATCTACTCCTTAATTGACGACAAGTTAAGTTATCTAATTCTTAGTTGACAACTAGTTTAGTTATCTACTCATTAGTAGAGGACCTGTTGGGTTATCTTTTTCTTAGATGACCACCAATTACGTTATCAACTCCTAAGTTGAGTTATTTTAGTCCTTAGTAGACAACCAGTTGGGTTATCTACTACTTAGTAAAATAAAAGCGGTTTTAGCTTCTCCTTCTTAGGCGGCCTGTTGGGTTATCTATGCCTTAGTAGACGACAAGTTAGGGTCTATACTGCTTAGTAAAGATACAGTTTGATTATCATTATACTCATTGGTGGACATCCTTTTAGGTTATCTACTCCTTTTATGACGACCAATTAGGTTGTCTACTCATTAGTTGACGACCAGATGGACTATTTTAGTCCTTATTAGAGGACCATTAGGTTTATCTTCTACTTAGTAAAATAAGAGTTTCTTTATTTTGGGTTATCTATTACTTAGTAGACGACCAGGTAGGTTACGACAATTTAGGTTATTTATAAGTACTCCTTAGTTGACGACCAGTTTTGTTATCTAGCCATTAGTAGGCGGCTAGTTTTATACTCCTTCGTAGAGCACCAGTTAGGTTATATACTTATACTCCTTATTAAAGATTCAATTGGGTTATCTACTCATTAGTAGGAGGCCGGTTGGTTTACTTAGTAGAAGACCAATTGGGTTACTAAGTAGAAGACCAGTTGGGTTACTTTTTAGTAAAAAAGTTGTTTCATGCCCTAATTATTAGTCGGTCAGTTGGGTTTTCTATGCCTTCGTAGACGATCAGTTAGGTTTTCAAAGATACTGTTTGGTTATCTACTCATTAGTGGTCGGTCAGTTGGGTTATCTACTCCTTAGTATGCAGTCAGTTGTGACTATTTTTCCAAGTTCAACGATTTAATAGTAAACATTTAATTGGTTTCAAATGTGGCTTGTGTTGTGTCTGCTATATTGTAGGTATTCTCTTAGTACCAGTACCTGGATATGTTGCAAGGTGGCAATTCACCACATCCAATGGCAAATACATGTTAAAGTTACTGGCTGTGTCATTAAGATTATCTATTGCTCAGATAACGACAAGTTAGGTTATCTACTTCTTAGTTGACGATCAGTTTAGTTATTCACTCGTTTGTAGGCGGCTAGTTGGGTTATATACTCTTTAGTAGAGCATCGGTTAAGTTTTCTATTCCAGATGAGTTATTTACTCCTTAGCACAGGGTAAGTTGGGTCATCTAATCCTTTGCAAAGTTGCACTTGGATTATCTACTCATTAGGTTATCTACATAAAATGAATCCCCTTAACATAAGAATAAAGAATATTTCTTAAAAATATTTTTTAGTTTATTTATAGTTTACGAACTTTAGTCATGAACTGCTCAGCATTTTATTTAAAATTTTCAGGTTTCATATATTATTGGCAAGTGATAAACTTAACAAAAATCCTTACGCCCAAACATGTTTAAATGTTTTTGTAAAATTCGACGAGTATAAGATCTTAGCCTCCAATCAAAGGGGAGAAGAAGATTCCGCGGATTTTTATTCACTTAGCGATGACATCAATGTTAATATTCAAGTGTATGAAGAATGCTTCCAGATATCCATTAATGGTGATGCAAAATTAAAATTGCCCTTTAAGGATAACTTTAGCTCCTGGAAAGCCATACAAATCACTGGTGATATTAAATTCATTAGAAGAGTAGATCATCGAAAAATTGTGCCCACTGTTTGGCCACCCTCGAAATGCATTCCCTATTACCCGAACGAAATGTACTGCAGCAATGATATACCGATTCCATTGAAACCGGGTCATTTGATGGTGCTCACTGGACTTTGTTATGGTCAACAGACTGGAAATTTCTATATAAATCTAAAACATGCCCACAATGAGTCTCTGCTGATGCACATGAGTGTTGACTTTAATGAGAAAATAGTATTTCGCAGTCACTTGGATCCCATCGAGGCGGGTGGATTGTATAGTCACGGGTAAGTTTTTAGGTTTTAGAAAAGAAAACAAAAGAAAGTTTTATTAATTCTGAATACAACTTTCAGTTTTTCCGCTAATCAGACGCACGGAGGTTTTCCCTTCGATTTCAATAAACCCTTTAGAATTGGTATCGCTTGCAAATCGTCCGAATTTCTTGTTGCCGTCAATGGTCTGTATTTCTTTTCCTTTGCCTACACCAATCCGGAGAATCGTCATGGCTCTGCAATTGTCCCAAGGCCCTATACAGATGTCTTATCGAATGTTGTGGGACCCAAGGTATTTTCACGCAATGGAGCTGGCATTAAAATTACCGAAATCGATCATATTGTCTTGGACAATCCAGAGTGTACCACCTTTGAAAAATATACTCAATTTGAGTAATACAGTGATAAGAAAAATTATAATTTTTGAAGAAAAAAATAAAGACTTGAGTCGCTGTGTTTTCCCAAAGAAAAGAACAATTTTCCCAAATGGTTTTGATTTCTTTGTAAGGTTGGTAAATTATGGGACCGCCCTCGGACCACAGCCATGTTAGCTAACTCCCATAGAGAGCTGGGCACACACACAGAAGGTGTTCTATTGATTCCTCCTCCTATTGGCCTAAGTAGTTTTTGCAAAAGTCATTATGAAAGACCTTCAATCTCTCTGCGTGCCGTCCAATAAGACAATGACTCGGCATGACATATGCGATAAGTGCGAAGGCAGGTCTCGTCAACGAGTTTAGGCAGGGTCATGACGTGTCCCGAATCTCATATTCGTTTTGTGCATCCTTTCTGAGGTGTCATAGTGTCCCAAGGATCCCGTGTGCTGTCGTCTTGGCCATTCAACTTGGATCTGCTATACCGTAATACGTGGTTATTTAGTCCTTTTAATGCAACTTTGCATAGATTTTGACGAGACAGGATAGAGACTTTAGTGGAAATCGAACTCACAACCGCCATGGTGATAGTTAACATTCCTGCGAACTCGTCTACCTGTGCGCTCTACTACGACTGATTTTTAGGAAAGGAATCATAGTATGAAATGTTGGTAGATATAATATATTTCTATCTCGACCGCACATGCGATCCCATACATTCGTCCTGAATGAGGTGTCATCGAGCCGAAATGAAAGCTATTTGGACCTGGTGTTCTCTAAGTCCAAAAGTTTCATAAAATTTGCGATCATGACGCATCAGCCTGGATAACTTTAGATCCTGGAAACTTTTCTTCTTCTAATTTCTGTTCACTATTCCCAACATTTATTGCTCCCAAAATTTCCCATCATTTAGTATCACGGCCCTATCGGGCTTATGGACCAAATACTAAAGGTATCTTTCATGAAAATTGGAATTAAAAAAAATGTTTAAAAAAAAACTACCATAACAAATTGTGTTTTGGTTTCATAAAATAGTGTGCCGCAATCTATCAAAAAAAAGTTTTTAGGTTTCGGACACAAAAAAAAATATTTGTTGCATAGTGTTATTTAACGACGACGGCTGTTTCTACGTTAAAAGGATATGTCCAACATTTGTAGCCCTCATAAATTTCTGATCCAAATACTAAAGGTAGGTTAGGTTGGTAGCCGTTTTTTTTTGCTCGCATAGACCAGTTTAGATCCCTAGTGTTACCACGAGCTGAAATGCCCCTCATCGAAACCAACCTTTTTGATATACACATTTTTCGATAGTACCAATATCGGTACTGGAAATATCTGTTAGGCTGCCTAGAAAGGTCGACCCCAGTTTTTCCCGTCGTCGTTTACTCAGAGCGGGGCAGTCGTATAGCAAGTGCTCAATGCTCTCCATTTCTTCCTCATATTCACAGCTTCCGCAGAAGTCATTGGAGGCAATACCCAATCTTCTGGCATGCTCGGCAATCAGGCAGGGTCCCGTCAGAACTGATACTAAGGTAGGCAATCTTTTCCTCTCTAGTGCGAGGAGATATTTTGACCTTCGCACATCATACATTGGCCAGATTTTTCTAGCTACCCTACAGGTGCAGATTTCTCTTCATCTTTCGTTGGACTGCCTGATTGCCTCTTGCCTAAGCCAATTCTTGCACCTGGATAGTGGCGCACCAATATCTGCAAATTCTTCGAGAATTTGTAATGTCATGCATTTTTCCTAGCAAGTTCATCGGCTTTGAGGTTCCCCCAGATATTCCTAATGCCAATTATCTACTCCCTAGTTGGGTTATCTACTCTTTATTTGACAACCAATAGGGTTATATACTCCCTAGTTTACGACATGTTGGGTTTTCTACTTCTTATTTTCCGTCAAATTGGGTAATCTACTCCTTATTTAACGACCAGTTGGGTTATCTGCTTCCTATTTGACGACCAGTTGCGGTATCTACCACTTATCAAAATGACAATTGGGTTATCTACTCCTCAGTTGGATTATGTACTTCTTATTTGACGACCAGTTGGGTTATCTCTCCCCTTGTTGATAACCAGTTGGATTATCTATTCCTTATTTTGTGACCAGTTGGGTTATCTACTCCTTTAGTTGACGACCAGTGGGGCTACATACTCCTTAGTTGACGACTCGTTGAGTTTTATACTTCTTAATAAACGACCCGTTGTGTCATCTACTCTTTATTATACGTCAAGTTTTCGAAATTCAATGATTAGGACCACTCAGTAGACAATCTTTTTGGATATCTACGCCCTAGTAGAAGACAAGCTTGGTAATATACTCCTTAGTTGACGACCTGTTCTACTACTTTGTAAAATAACAATAGGTTTATCTACTCTTTAATTGGGTTATATACTCTTTATTTGACGACCAGTTGGGTTATCTTCCCCCTAGCTGACCACTAATTGGGTTTTGTACTCTTTATTTGACAACCAGTTGGGTAATATACTCGTAAGGAGTGTATATTAAACTGCTCAGTCATCTGGTTAAGAGATCTGGGGCTGTTTGTGACTCTAGGGATGTGGCCTCCAGAGAATTGATGGCAGCCTGGCTGTCCGGTTGGGGCCAAAAATTACAGTTATGTGGAAGAGCTAGAGGGTTAATATGTTCCACAGAAATAATGGCCTTAATATTTTCTATAAAGTTGCTGAATATACCCTAATCTAAAAAATCTATTTTTATTAAATAATAGTGAAATAATAACATTTTTGGGACACTATGTGGTATTTTGAGCTATTTAGGCTGCCTAAACATGTTTAGATTGTATTGATATGTTCACAAAAGTTGTTCAGATTTACGTTGGCTAAAATTTGTCAAACATTGTTAGTGAAAAATTACGAGTCCCTGAAAGTTATGCTGAAAAAAGTAAAAAAGAATATTTTTTTCCTTCACTTTTTGAAAAAAAAGGAACGGCAAAACAATTTTTTTCGCAAAAAATTTTAAGAAACTTTATTTAGCATATTCTTAGCTACATTATTGCCAAATATAGTTAAGCGTTATCACTAAGTCTGAATTAGTTGTTGGACAAAAGCTGAGGACACCTTTTTCGTGGGGCCCACTAATTTTTAGAAACTTTGGAGGCCCACAAAAAAATTGGTCACCAATTTCGCCAAACCGATCATAGGGTTATACTAATCGTGTATTTTTCAAAAAGTGTTCAGTTGTTGCATAGTGTTACAGTAAAAATTATCTATTCGGTTCATATTTTGTTACAGTCCCCCAATAGAGGTCGCTCCCAAATACGCCTTTTTATATCATAAATAACACATTTTCCACATGGTTATATTTTTGAAGTTTCTGCTTTAGATCTTCATAAAATCTGCACAACAAAATTTTCCATATCGGTCTGTATTTTGATATAGTTTTCATTATAGGTCGCTCTTAAATATATTTTGTTAAGCCATAGAGGACTTGCTTTCTGATCAATACGAATATACCGCTCTTACTTGTTTTTTGATATTTTTGAAAACGCCGATATATGCCAAAGAAAATTATAATTTCCAGCCCTTGAATAAAATGACTTTTGTATAGCGTTAAGAAATTGCATTTATTTGTACAAAAAAATGTTAAATATATTTTCTTTAAATTCAAACATCGAATTCGGCGATTTTTTTCGCTGTGCTATTATTTCCATCATGACTTTAAGTATTTCAGATCGATTTTTCTATAAATATCGGTCACGGTGCTGTTATTTGGTTAGTCTTCATCCGATCCGATTGTTAATAGTATTCCGAGAGAAAAAAATCAAAAACAAATAGTGCGAATAATTGATAAAATTGACAAAAATGTGTGTTCAATATGTTTAATTTTTAATACCAAAAATCACCAAATATTTACTCTTTCCATTTAAGTGAGTTCCCTACGATTTGGTGACTTTATAAATCTAGTTTTTGGTAAAAAAAATGTAGTAAAAGTTCAAGATCAAGTGTCTCAAATCGGCAGATTTGCACTCGATGGCACAAGTCTAAGTGTCATTTGGCAAATTACCAAAAAGTATTTGGGGCAGTGTTCGATTAACTGTCAATATTGCGTGAACAATAAATACAAAAAAAAAAAAACAAATGAAAATAAAGAATGCTTCCGTTTTTTTAAACAACATAAAAACAATTGTTTTTGCTTTAAAATAGATTTGAATTTGTTTATTTTTATACAGACTTCAGTTATAGATAAAATTGCATACGGAACGTTTCGTAAGAAATCATTTAGTGCTGTGAGTAAAGGAAATGTGTATTTCAAAGTCCTCAGTTAACAACGTGTATTAAATGGCCGTTTTGTTTGAAAAAAAGTATCTCAAAAAATGGGAAAATATCTTTAAGAGCCTATGATACGAGTAAAAGCCCGGAAAATAACCAAAATGAAAATTTAAAAGTTGTTACAAAATCCATTTATTTATTTAAGAGAAGAAAAGTCACAATTTATCTAAATATAAAAAATAGTAAAAACCATAAGCAAAGAAAATTTAAGATACAAAATTGTCAAACAAATTCAAGAAGATGGTCTGATTAAAATATTTGAGAGTTTAAAAAAATGTGATTATTAAAACAATGAAAAGGTTCTTTGATCCAAATGAATGTTTCATTATTATTACTGATTCAAAGAAACGTTTTTATTATTGATCCGAGACATTATCCTATTAATATTATAAAATTGTTTGTATGCCTGTTCCTTGAAGCTTGATGAACAGATAAACCAATACCTGGAAATTAAAATAGGTTACTTTGATTTTCGGTCACGTGATATTCGGCCACCTGAACGCTGAGGCTCCTTAGGGAGCTACAAAACTAAAATTTGGCACACGTATAGACGGAAGTGTTGTATAAACGATGGTCTATTCCCCTAGTAATTGTATTGATTAAAAACTTAAATTTTTTTATGAGGTACAATACACCACTAATATATGCGCAAAAAATAATTTTGAATTCTCAGTCAGTGACCAAAATATTGTTTTTGTTCACAGAAATTTCTTAAAAAACATAAAAATTAAAAATGTTCGGCGGCTGAGTTTCAGCCGATGTGAGCCGATGAAATCGGCGGCGGCGCCGGCTGGAAATAAATGGCCGGCTGTGGCGCGCCGCCGATTTGCGCCGCGTCGGCTTCATACCCTGTACCACACCCCATAAACACGAAATAACAACGACAAAGTTAAAACAATTATTAATTATGTTATAATAATTATAATCTACATACTTTGAGCTTGATTTTCAATATTTCACAGATTAAATAAAATTTTAGTCTTGCCGATTTCCAGTATCAAAGATATTGCCAATAATTTCTCAAGATGAATTGCTTAAATACACCTGATTGAACTGCTAACTTTGATCGCATGGATAAAAACAGGGTTGCCACCTAAATTTAAAAAATTAAATTCTCTAGGTCGGCTATGGGGTTGCCTTTTCGAAAATACAGAGTTGCTGATATGTATTGCAACCAACTTCAGGTTGCTATCATTTCTAAACCGCTAGTCTGATAGCTGACAGATTTATTTCAGTGACAGTTCATTATACCCTCACTTTAGTGTGACGAGGGTATATATCATTTGCTACGAAAAAAAGTGTAACACATCGAAGGAGTGATCTAAGACCCTAAGTATGTTCGGTGGATATTCGTTTTGGGTCATTTTAAGACGAATGAGCAATGTCCGTCCGTCTGTCTGTCTGTCTATCTGTCTGTGTGTCTGTCTGCTGGCTGGTGCGCACGATAACTCTCGAAAGGAGCAACCGATTGACTTCAAATTTGGTACGTGGTAATATTTTTTTCTATCTCCGGCTAAGTTCGAAGATGGGCCATATTGGTCCACTCCTTCTAGTACCTCCCCCAAAAAGTGTTAAAATGTTGTGAAATATTGAATCTTTAATAACTGCTATACTACTTATTCGAATCTTCTGAAATTCCACACATAGCATTAGTTTATTAGTCGCTATCAACTCGAGAAAAATGGGCCATGTTGCTACGCCCCTTTTGGTACCTCCCACACAAATGCACCATTTTGCACAAAAAGTTAACCGCTTATAACATTAATACCAGTGCATAAAAATACTTGAAATTTTGTACAGTGTAATGCTTTCATAGTGCCTACAGTCCAGTGAAAAATGGGTGTCATATTCACGCCCCTTTTGGTACCTCTTACACAAAGGTACCATTGCACCAAAAGATAACAGCTTATAACATTAATACCAGTGTATAAAAATACTTGAAATTTTTTACAGTGTAATGCATTTATAGTGTCTTTTGCACTGTGAAAAATGGACGCTATTTCCACGCCCCTTTTTGCGTGCCCTCCCACACAAAAATACCATTTTGCACAAAAAGTTAAGAGCTCACAGCATGAGTACCAATGCACGAAAATGCAACAACATTTTGCACAGTGTAACGCTTTTGAAGTCGCTATAGCCCTGTAAAAAATGGCCGTTATCACCACGCCCCGTTTTGTACCTCCCACACAAAATGGCCAAATCATACCAAAATTTAATATTTCATAACGTTAATATACCAGTGCAAAAAACGTTTATAATTCGGCGCAGTCTAATGTATTTAAAGAATCTACTATTCAGCGAAAAATAGGTGTATTTGTTAAAAACATTCTGGTACCTCCCATACAAATTGACAGAATAATTTGTTTAATATTCCATATTACATTACTCACAAAGTGAGGGTATACCTTAGTCGGTTTACCCGACTGAAACTTTCTTACTTGTTTTATTGTTTACAAGCTTACAAAAGCATTTTGATCTATTGCATTCAGAAAAAAAGTTATTCGTGATGGAATTCAAGCGTGATAGTGTGATTGCTTTATATTTGGGTGGAAAAACACAAGTGGCTATCGTTGGAGCCCTCCAGCATTTAAATGTGAATAAATCTTTTGTTTCTCGTACCATTGCTCGTTACCGTGATACTGGCAGTGTTGCATCGCGTCCAAAAAGTGGACGAAAAAAAACGGTAACAACACCAGAAATGATCCGAAAAGTGAAGGCCACATTTGATCGAAATCCACGCCGCAGTGGTAGATAAATTGCTCGTGAGCTGAACATATCGCGAGAACGGATACAACACATATTAAAAAATGAGCTTGGACTAAAGCCATTGATGTTCCAAAAAGTGCAAGAGCTCACCCATGCACCAAAAAAGTTAGACTGGAAAGAGCCAAGGAGTTGCTTCGCTTGCACGAAAGTGGCCAGTTACCGAATTTGGTTTTCTCCGATGAGAAGCCATTCCAAATTGAGCAGTTTGTGAACAAACAAAATGATCGGGTTTACTTGCCAAAGAGGTCAGCTGAAAATCTACACCTTCGATTGGCCACCAGAACTCAAGCGCCGCCGATGGTAATGGTGTGGGCCGCCGTATCCAGAGAATGAAGCCGAGGCAAAATTGGCGGCGGCGGCTGCCATTGAAAATTATAAATCGGCGGCGGCTTGATGGCTTAGCCGACATAAAATTGACATACGGCGGCACTGTGATAGTCATTTTTCCACGCTGAAAAAAATCGCTTCTGTAGTATATTGTCCCAAACATATTCGGCTTGAAATATACATATGTTTAGGGTACACTCCAAATATAATATATTTGACACACACAAATATTATATGTTTGGGAGGATATTGTTTTAAACAAAAATATGTTCCAATTATAATATTTTTTTATTTGGAACTAGTATTTCCGCAACAAAGATTAATTTGTATTTATGTATTTCGGCAATGTATCAATGTCCTAATTTAAAGACAAGTATTCTGTTTTCAAATTGCAATTTTGCAATTTTTTTTATAAATTATATAATTTTTTTTATAAATTTATAAAATGTAATTAAAATTTAAAACGTATAATCTTTCGTAAATATAAATTGCATTTACGGATTGAAAAAAAATATAGAATTGGAATATTTATAAATTAAAATACATTTTTAGCTATAAAGTTTAACACGAAAATTAGGAAAAATTAAATAAAATTCGAATAAGTCAGAAAAGTTTTAAACATCCTTTTTAAATAAAATATATTTGGAAAACTTCTTAAACAATAGTTTTGTTTGTGTGTAAACACATATTTTATTTGTATGTGTTTACATAGACAGACAGACGGGCATTGCTAAATCGTCATAGAATTTAACGACGATCAAGAATATATATACTTTATAGGGTCTCGGATCATATTTCAAGGTGTTGCAAACAGAATGACAAACTTAGTATACCCGCTCCTATGGTGGCGGATATAAAAATCATCGATTTCCATACAATGATTACAATTCCATACAGTATTACAATTCTGTAATACTCCATTGTTTTTTCCCGAAAATATTTGTTTCGGGAAAAAAATCTTATTATTTCCTTTAAAAAATATTTTTATAATTATTTTTCTATTACTATCAATATTCTCATTTTTATAAAATGTTAAGCTCCCTCTTGTGACAATAAACGAATCAAAATGAAAATCACTTTCCATATCGTCCCCCCCCCAATAAATGAATAGGGTATAACTTACTTTTCGTTTCGAGAAAATCATATTTGAAGTTTTTTGTGATATTGAAACTCGATGAAGCCTAAGTCGTCGGCTTAATGCTATTTTGGTCCATACGCCATTTTTGTGTTTTTTGAGTTAAGAGTTGATAGTATGGGTTCCACGCATGCTCTTTCAGAATCTGCAATCATTTTTTTCCTATCTCGCCTAGTTTTCGAGACATTGTTAGGGTAAATTTGTTTTACTCTGAATAACGGGGAATAATATCGATATTTTTGTTCTATGTCTCAATTTCTCTATCGCCCTATATTTTTCACTCAGTATTTTACGTTCTTTCGATCACAATATGTAAATTAGTTTCCTTCCATACCGACCCTTTTTGTGGTCCATGTAATACAAATACAAAAAAATATTAAAATAAAAGTGGCCAAAATGCCAAGTACAAAAATTGTTATAACTTGCTTATTTTTGGATGTAGTGGCTTAGAAATGCATGAGAATCATACAAACACTGTTGGGAACCCTATGAAATAAAAAGTGTGTAACTCTTCAGTCCCGATTTTACTCAAACAATAAATTGCGTTTTTCTCCGATCATACAAAATGGCGTATGGAACAAAATAGCATTGAGCCGACGAAGTGCCGAGGCTTTTATTAATGAACAATCAATTTCAAACCCAATTTGTGTTAGTAGAATTTCCCCAAATTTTTACTAGATATACAACCAATTGCGTAGATTAATTTTAATAATTATTAAAATGCAATAAACAATAATAGTGTTTATGTGTATACACTATTCTTCTATAGAGGGGACGATATATCTGTTATATGGTTATTTGCTTATCAAAAATGTAAATTGTATATATCCATATTTAAAAGTTTTTCTATGGAACGGCGGCTGTGTTTCAGCCGATTTTAGCCGCAAAGATCGGCGGCGGCTTCGGCTGGTGAAAAAAGGTCGGCGGCTGCTAAAATCGGCGGCTCGGCTCGGCGGCTTCATACTCTGGCCGTAACGGCCGATTATTCATCGACCCCGCTCGTATTCATCGACCATGGGGTCAAAATAAATGCCGAATATTATCGGAAAAATGTCCTAAAGACAGTATTGGACTTTTGCGCCTGGGGCATTTTAGAGAGTAAGGTTCACACTAAAAAATACCAAAGTATCGATCATCTCAAGACGGCGCTTCGCCGGGAATGGGCCAAAGTATGCAGTGGTCAAAAGAGTTGTGACATTTTCACTATTTTCTTTTAAGTCATACCAAATGTTAAGTCAATCGATTACTTCTATCGAATGTTATCATGCGCACCAGTCAGACAGAGGGACGGACGGACATTGCTCAAGTGACTTAAAACGGCCCAAACCTAATTTCCGCCACATATTCTTGGGTTCTCTTAGGTCACCCCTTCGATGTGTTACACTTTTACACTCGCAGCAACTATATATATATATACCCTCGTTCACAATAGTGGGGGTATACTCATACACACAGATAACGGTTTGGTCGCCCCAACCGAATTATTTGCTAATGTAATTTTGGTAGTTCTGCCTACTATCATGCGATTCCATCAAGACAACCAACATTTTGGTTGTGGTATACTTCTGCTTTCATTTCGAAAACAATCATATTTGATGGCGCCAACTACGAAAACGGTAGTTAAAATTATCTTTTGTTTGTTGCCACAACCAACCGTTGTTAGAATTTCTTTTTAAAAATTGGTTGCTCTGACAATTTGTCAGTTACCCCGACAATTGATTAAAAACGGTTTTCATTAATTTTTATTTTATTTAATAAATTTTGCATTTGTTTTTTTATTTATGTAAAAGATTTTGCACAACATATTCTTTATTTCACACACTACACTACGCAACAAAACCTGTCCAAGACCTAAAAATTATTTTTTTGTATAGATTGTGGCATACTGTTATATAAAATCAAAACCAAAAATTTTTTATGGATAAATTTTTTTTTTAAATTTTTTAATTAAAAATACTATTATCGTCGAAGGTACCCTTAGTGTTTGCACTATAATTTTTGGAGTATGTACCCAATCAGGTCGACTTATACGTTAAATTGAAGCTATTAAAAAAAATTTTAAAAAAATGTACAATAAAACATTTTTATACCCTCACTTTATTGTGACGAGGGTTTATATCATTTGCTACGGAAAAAAGTGTAACACATCGAAGGAGTGATCTAAGACCCTAAGTATTTTCGGAGGAAATCCGTTTTGGGTCATTTTAAGTCGAATGAGCAATGTCCGTCCGTCTGTCTGTCTGTCTGTCTGTCCGTCTGTCTGTCTGTCTGTGTGTCTGCTGGCTGGTGCGCACGATAACTCTCGAAAGGAGTAACCGATTGACTTCAAATTTGGTATGTGGTAATATTTTTTTCTATCTCCGGCTAAGTTCGAAGATGGGCCATATTGGTCCACTCCTTCTAGTACCACCCCCACAAAGGGTTAAAATGTTGTGAACTATTGATTCTTTAATAACTACTATACTACTTATTCGAATCTTCTGAAATTCCACACATAGTATTAGTTTATTAGTCGCTATCAACTCGAGAAAAATGGGCGAAGTTGCCACGTCCCTTTAGGTACCTCCCACACAAATGCACCGTTTTGCACCAAAAATTAACAGCTTATAACATTAATAACGGTGTATAAAAATACTTGAAATTTTGTACAGTGTTATGCTTTTATATTGCCTACAGTCCAGAGAAAAATGGGCGTTGTTGCCACGCCCCTTTTGGTACCTCCCACACAAAGGTACCATTTTGCACAAAAAGTTAACAGCATATAACATTAATACAAGTGTATAATAATACTTGAATTTTTGTACAGTGTAATGTTTTTATAGTGTCTATAGTCCTGTGAAAAATGGGCGTTATCGCCACGCCCCTTTTTGTACCTCCCACACTAAATTGCCAAATCATACCACAATTTAATATCTCGTAACGTTTATACCAGTGCACATAAACGCTTATAATTCGGCGCAGTGCAATGAATTTAAAGTATCTACTGTTCAGCGAAAAATAGGTGTATTTGTTAAACCCCTTCTGGTAGCTCCCACACAAATTGACAGAATAATTCGTGTAATATTCAATATTACATTACTCACAAAGTGAGGGTATGCCTTAGTCGGTTTACCCGACTGAAACTTTCTTACTTGTTTTAATATTTTTTTCGTGTTTGTGACACCTAATTGCACCAGAAACTGTTATCCACATCCCTTGGACAAACATTTTGTTGCATAGTGTTATTATCCACACAACAATATAACCACGACGAAATTATATTTGACAATATACAGGGTTGCCCATATTCGACGGACCCACGGACTCGTTGGGCCCATTCCAATCGACGAGGCTTGTCCGCAGGCAACAATCTTTGCGTCAATTGAATTTTGTACGGGAACAAATGCAAATCAACGCGAATAATCCGTTGTAAAGTGGACCGAGCCATGCCCAACTGCTGAGAACGGCGTTTTTGGGATGTTCTTGGGGACCTCTCAACACTGGCTCGTACGGCAGCGATATTCTCGGCCGATCGCCTTGGTCGACTTTTATTTGGCCTCTTCGGATTAGAAAGAGCCTCACCAGTCGAAAATGTTTCGTATAAACGCTTAATGGTTCTTAGAAGGCGCACTTCTCACATTTTTTAATATTTTAAAAGCACGTTGACTTGACTTCTTCTGTTGAATGTAAATTTCAACTATTTCAGAGCGCTCGCGTGGCGTGTATTGTTCCATGGTAAAAATCTGCTTGGACTGACGCTTCAAACGCGGTATGTCATTAAGCGATCTGACATCTCTGTCAAAAGTTATGGCGTTGCCAGATGGGTCCGTCGAATATGGGAGACCCTGTATACAGTTTCTGAACATAATCTTTAAGATTTATTTATGTCAAATATTTTTTTGTTTGTCATGTAAGTATGAATCAACAGCAACCAATCTTTTGGTTGTATTTCCCAAAATTTATTTAATTATTCCATATTTTGGGAAACTATTGGGACAATCAAAAAACGATTATTTATAAGTATAAATATTTTTGGCTGTTGTGATAACCAATTATTCGTTGCAATAATAATCTTTGGTCTATTGACACAATCTCTGCTGTCAGGAATAACACATTAGCTGTAACTACCAAATATCGATCATATGGTACTATAATGAAAATTTAAAATTAGTTAACGCAACTAACCGAGTGTCAATGAAAAAGACAATCTTAAATCGATTAATACAACCACCGATTTAGTTACAAGTATTTTCATTTGATCGTATCCATGTTATTATAACTATCTACAACCGGCACCCGGTGTATACAATAGCCTTTTTGTTGCTACCCAGCAAAATTCCCCATTATCAAATAACCTGTCGGGTAAGCTAAATTCAAAAATAGTAGCTGCTTATAATTTGGCCTCCCTTCGAATTATTTTTACATGTACATGTCATTGGAGGAAAGTGCTTCCAGCCAAGCATACAAGCAGCTGAAAAGTAACCACTTGCCCCCACGCTTAAAATTATTCAAAAGTAACGGCCTGTTTCTGTATTTCTAACGAAAGTCTCTGCGAACGAAAACCAGTCACTCACTTTCGTCGGGAATTTGGTTTCTCTAACGTTCTATTGTTCGTTCGCCTGGCCTTACGTCAATGACGTTAGCAATTTACCAATTGGAAAATAATGTAATTGCCAGAACAATAATTTCACAACTTCCGGTCTAAAAAAGCACACATTTTTGTATGGTCGACCTTATCAAATACATATCTGTACTATTTACACTAGCGGTCGCCAAAAAAGCAACCCTGGGTGGTCAGCTGAGCTGCACCAAGACTCTCATTTCTTTCTCTCTCTCTCTCACGTCTCTCTCATTGTGCACTGATAATTTTTTTCCATCTTAGCGAGCAACCAATATTGACTTCTTTATGCTAAAATATGTACACATATGTACACAATTATATTATTATTTAATTGTTTTTACCATAATTATATTAATATCTACTTATTTTTTGCTCTTAATAATGTTTATTTTGTCATTGTTCCTATCAGTCGACAAATAAAATAATGTGACTCGATCTGACATTTGTGTTCGCCGAGATGACAGCAAAGAGAGATAGAGAAACCAAAATTTGCACTGAAATGATAACGTTTTCGTACGAGTTCATTATCGTGCGACTTCTCGTTGTGATGGTAGTTAGTGAAACCCAAATCAGCTGTTTGTCGTCTGGCAGGCGAACGAAAGCAAATTTTTAAGTTACAGAAACAGGCTGTAAGAAATAATTCAGTCAGAATTTATTTTTTGGTTTGAGACCATATGTTCCATTTACTTTCTGTCTATTCCAAGAAAGTAATAGAAACAAATACAAAAATTGGTAGAGAGTTTTAATTGCTTGGTAGAATTGACTGCAGTTTCGATAGACACCACTCTATCATCTTCAGAATTCAGTAGCAATAGTGTATGTCTTTAACTTAAATCAGCTGAAATACTTGTGGAAGCAGTAAATTGAATTTAACAAGAACTGCTAACCAAACCCGTATTTTGCCGAACTAAGTCAACATACTAAAACTCTCATACCAATACATTTTTGTTTTTTGCTTGGGTTCGCATCGCGAACCACGAAAACAAATGTAGTTTTGTCAACGGCTAATGTCGACGTCATCGTACCTCATGTGTTTGTATGTGTTGTTGTTATTTATTGTTGGTCTGTGCTTTTTTTATTCAGTCAGAATTTATTTTTTGGTTTGAGACCATATGTTCCATTTACTTTCTGTCTATTCCAAGAAAGTAATAGAAACAAATACAAAAATTGGTATGAGAGTTTTAGTATGTTGACTTAGTTCGGCAAAATACGGGTTTGGTTAGCAGTTCTTGTTAAATTCAATTTACTGCTTCCACAAGTATTTCAGCTGATTTAAGTTAAAGACATACACTATTGCTACTGAATTCTGAAGATGATAGAGTGGTGTCTATCGAAACTGCAGTCAATTCTACCAAGCAATTAAAACTCTCTACCAATAGACAGAAAGTAAATGGAACATATGGTCTCAAACCAAAAAAAATAAATTCTGACTGAATAACAAAAGCACAGACCAACAATAAATAACAACAACACAGTAAGAAATAATTTTACGAGTGTGATTGTGTGGTGTGGTATATTTCCGAGTTGCTATTGCTTGTTCACCACCATCAGTGGTGGAATGTAGTGAGAAAGTAGAAGAGTGTAAAATTGGGAAGAGCGTAACATTGGGTAGAGCGTATAATTGGAAGAGAGTAGTTATCGATTGTTGTCGTCATATGACGAAAAAATTCATTTTCCGGGAGGTGGGAATGAACTCGCGACCAAAGAAAGTAGATTTATAAAGAAGTTCCGTCCCGTAGCGAGTATTCTATCAGTGACGAACGAATAGAAATTTGATTTCGGCGAGTGATTTTTTTTGAGCATTTTAAGACCGATTTTCGAAATTTTTTTGTAATTATCATATTTAGAAAATTAATATCGTTCGTTAAGTACCAAAAAAGTTCAAAAAAGACTCCAGAAAACTATTTTTTTCGCGTTTCAAAATCATTCCTATTCGTTCGTAACTCACGCAAATGTAAACAAAGTCACGACGGAACATCTTTATAAATCTACTTCCTTTGCTCGCGACCTCATGGTTTCGTAGTTTATCATCACAACCTCAGGCCTACCTCGCGATTCATAGACAAATCGCTTAATAATCAAGTACAAAAATATAACCCATCAAAATCTTGGTAAGTAAATGTCGTTACCACATGCATTACCAGGTAATGTTATCTCATTATCGCCAGTATTACTTTCGGTAAATAATTAACGACTAACTAAATAATGACAAAAATAAGTTATTATTAGTAATCTTATTTAGAGAATCTAATTTGAATTTATAAACTTTTCTTTAAATGATTTAACTGAATACAAACTACAACGTGTATACGTAAATCATTTAAGAAAAAATCATAAATAGCCAATAATTTAAAGAAAAGCTTATAAATTATCATGTAAAATTTTCTAACTTAGATTACTAGCAATAATTTATTTTTATCATTATTTTGTTAGTCGTTATTTATTTACCGAAAGTAATGCTGGCCATAATGAGATGTCATTACCTGGCAATGCGAGTGGTAATGACATGTACTTACCAAAATTTTGCTGGGTAGTACTATTTTTTTATTGTTACTATCGAATTCCAACCAATTATTTTCCTGGATGTAAAAACATGATTTGGTTGAAATTATCTTAGTTCTACCAAAACGGCTATACTTTCTACATTAAGCCATACATTTTGTTGAAAAAGGCATTTTTTGCTTCGTTAGAAAAATAGCTTTCAAAATTTGGACCAAACAATTTTTTGCGATTTTTTTTATCTGGTTTTTTGTCTAAGCAAAAAATGATTTTTTGAAAAAAAAACTAATTGTTTTAACTACAGTTACTAATCTTCTGTTTCTACGTGAATGTGATATTTTCAACATTTGTAGCCCTCATAATATTTTATTTAATTTAAAGGATATTCCGGCTTTATCGAGCTTATACTTCAAAAAATATTGTCTAAATACTAAACGCAACTTCCAAGAAAATCGGAGTTAAAAATAATTTTAAAAAAAAGCTCTACTCTCATTTATTCTTTTACAAAGAGACATATTTATTCCATCACTTAAAACGGCTTTAATAGCAGATATTTTCTTTTTACAGAGTCATATCATTACGACATAGCGCTTCCACATTTACTTTTATAGGATTTAATACACGTGTTATTTCCGTTAGCAAACAAAATTCCATTATAAGTATAAATCAGGATTTCCCGGGATTGATCTTCAAAAATCTCGTGATTTGGGATCGGAAATCCCGCGATTTACAGGATCGAGATTTTCCGATCAACATCTCTATTATACAGTTTAATCTGAATGCCGCAATATCAATCTGCCCCTGTATTCCTTAAAGGTCCACTGATGGTCGGGCAGACAGTTAAATCTCTGAACCTTTATTAGTGGACTTTTGGTTTGATTCCATTCGCTCTTAGACGCACTCCTCTATTGATTTAGCTTATCCGAAAGGTTAAAGGTTTTCGATAAATCGAAAAATCTCTGCTCTATACATATATATATTTTCAAATTGCAATTTTAACCAAACAATAATGTTTTTATTTCCTTTTTTCATTTCAGTTTTTTTTGTGATAAAGAATTCCTTATAAAGCCGCTGAATAGAATTGTTGCCACTCAATAAAATGGACAATTTTACAACGGAATTTAATGGAACTCTGGCCTTTCATTTGGATCGTGGACAGTACTTTGAAATTGAAGTACAAACTATTGATACTCCCAAAAAGTGAGTTAATCCAAATATCGTATATAAGGTTCTGCAACTGTTAAAGCAACACCCTTTGATTTTGTTTCAGACTCCACATAGCTTTTGCCAAGGAAAAACTTAACAAAAATCAAGATACAGATATCGGCTTCAATATGATTATGAATTTTGTCGAAAATCACATCACTTGCAATTCACGCTATGGCGGACAATGGGTAAATCCCATATCGGAAAATTGTGATATTTACAAATATACCAAAGAGCCAATGAAAATCACCATTCATTTGTGGGAGGAAAGTTTCAATGTTGCCATCAATGGCGAACATAAAGTTCGTCTGTATTATTGTGGCAATATACATCTGCTGCAAGCCATACAGATCGACGATGATATAAAGCGAATAGTGCGGATCGATCATCGTAACACATATCCCAAGCCCTGGCCGTTGTGGTGTCGAGTACATCGTGGCCTTATTGATGAGGGCACCTACTTCAGCAGTGATATGCCAGCGCCACCCTATCAGGGTCTTATGGTGTTGATAAATGTCCGTTGTTATGGTGAAATGGGACGATTGATTATTAATACGAAACACGAGGATCGGAGCAAATTATTTGCACATTTTAGTATTCGATTTGATGAAGGTGCTGTTGTGCGCAATAATATGTTGGAAGGAAAGTAAGTACATAATTGCAAATAATTTAATTATATCATTACCCTACCGGCAGAATCATTTGCTATGTGCTTCACTTTTGAGTCACAGTAAATGCCTTCTAAAGAGGACATAAGCAAATTCTTTAAAAAATAATCAATTGACAAATTACAAACACGACAGACAGAACATTCTATTACATATACTGAATTAAAAAAATTACATGTCCTAAATAATTGACTTAGATCGATAAGCAACTTCATCGAAGTTCTTAACTTTTGATCCGCTGCAAATGATATACCTACCCTTCATTCTCTAGGGTGAGGTTATACAAATTCTGTACATACATATTCAAATTAAAGCATTTTAGAAAATTCCCAACTTTTCATAGAAACTCTACGGAATTTCAAAAAAAAAACTTTAATTGTAATTATTTTTATTTAATCCATTTCTTCAGCTATGGCGCAGAGGAACGTGATGGCAGTTTCCCATTTGATTTCGCTCGAGATTTTCGATTTGGCATTGCATTGGGCGAGAAGGCATTTTTGGTTGCCGTCGATGGCGCCCCCTTGTGTACGTTTACCTACAGAGAATCGTTTGGATGCCAGCTTTCCGATGTGGGAGGTTTTAATGTGCACAGTACTCTTGGCTTAATGTTTAAGATCACCGAATTCAGTTATATACCATTAAATGGTCCCGAGTGTAAGAATTATGAAAGACATACAATACATTAAATATAAAGGAAATGGTTAGAAGAAATTGTTTACTTTATGATTTTTTTTTTTAAGTTTTGTCTGGCTCGCGGTCATATATAAAATTAAAAACTGATGGTGTTGTTTCTATTATGTTTTATTTTTATTTATTTCCGATATTTCGATCGTGTCAGTCTTATAGTTCATTCTTACGTCAGTAGGTACATTAATTATGTGCAGCATTTCCAGAGTATATCTTTTCTTGTAATTGTTCTCCTGTGTCAATATGTCAACGTCCTTGAAATTTGGCTCATGTCTCGTCAGAGTACAATGTGCTGCAAGAACTGTTTTTTGCTCCAAAGGTTTATAACTTGCTTTATGGTCAGATTTATGTCCTGAAATTCTAGTCTTTAATTTAGTTTTTGTTGTGCCAACATATACCTTTTGGCATATGTTGGTCTTGTCCCCATTACATTTTATCTTATATACTAAGTTCGATTTGTCCTCCTTTTTAATTTTTGATTTTGTCCTACTGAAAAAGTTATTTACTGTATTGTTTGTTTTAAGCGCTAGTTGATATTTGTCCTTATTGTAAATGTTGGATTTGCAGAATCTCTCTGAAAAACCTGCGATGTATGTTGAGGTCTTGTATATCTTCGGCATGTCTTCTTTTGTTTCCATTATTTTTGTTGATTTCTCCTTCACGTGTCTTATTAAATCGTCAATAGTGTTTTTAGGAAAATCGTTAATTCCTAATATGTGTCGTATCTTGTCTTCATTATCTTTGTGATATGCTTCGTCACTAATGTTTAGGACTCTGCTGATGAAATTTGTAGCCGTGTTGATTTTTATTCGTCGGGGATGTTTAGAGTAGTAATTTATTAATCGTCCAGAAGCTGTTGGTTTTTGGTACCAATTTAATTTTAGCATGCCGCTTTGTCTATGGATTATTGAGTCAAGATATGGCAACTTGTCCATTGTAAACTGTAGTTGTCTATCGCAAGTGTTTAGAGTCTGTAATGTTGTGTCCACCTGAGTTCTCTTAACAATACAGAATATGTCATCTACATATTTGGTCAATATTCTGGGTTTGAGCGTCAGTTTTGATATTGAAGCGTCTAATAATTCCTCCATTATGATGTCTGCGATGATCGGAGATGCTGGTGATCCCATTGGTAGTCCTTTTCGTTGCTCGTACACTTTGTCGTCATAAATAAAATACCTCGTGTCCTTTATACAAAATGTCAAAATATCTATAAACAAATCCATTGGAATATTTGTATATTGTTCAATTTTGTCCCATTTGTCCTTTATAGTTTTTATAGCTAGGTTTACCGGTATGCTAGGGAATAATGATACTACATCAAAGGAGATTAAAATTTCGTCATCTTCTATAGGCATATTGTTGATTCTTGATTTAAATTCTGGTGCATCCTTCACATTATACTGGGAGTCCTTCGTCAAGTTTTTTAAAATATTTACTATGTATTTCGAGAGTCCATAAGCCGGAGAATTGATCGATGAGCAAATTGGTCGCAAAGGTGTGCCATCTTTATGAATTTTTGGCAGACCGTATATTCTAGGTGCCGTTGCTGTTTTTGATGTCAATTTGTTTTTATCCGTCAAGTTAATAATATTCCTATTGAAACATTTTCTACTACTGAGTTGTTCTTACTCTGCAAGCCTGACGTTGGATCGCTTTTTAGTCGTTTATATGTGCATATATCTCGTAATATTGTCTTCATTTTTACGTCGTAGTCATCTTTGTACATTGCAACCGTTTTTCCCCTTTTGTCAGCACTTAATATTAATATGTCCTTATTTTCAATAAGATATTGTCGTGTTTGTCCCACTGTGTCTAGTATGAGTTTGTCCTTTCTACTTAGTTCCGTATTTTGTAAGTGGTCGTCAATGAGAGATGTTAAGTTTACTCTCGCGTTCTCTTGTAGTTCTCTGTTCTCCAATGTTTGCACACACTCTTCTCCTTCCGCAATTACGTTAAACAGGGGAAATGAGTTTTTTGTTGTTGGTAAAGAGTATTTGGGGCCTAACGAGAGTATAATTTTTGGCAATAAAAAAGATGGTCACTGAAACGATCGATTCGTTGCAGCTACGAAATCTTATGTCAATAAAAAACATACACAGATAATGTACGGGAATCAAGTTTTCGCTTCGAGTTTTCTACGCTCGACAAAATATTTATTCCAGTCTACATAAAATCCATGCAATTTCAAAAAAATCAAAAAAAATTCAATTATTTACCCTGAATATTGTATGTAATTCCAGATGTAAAAATATGATTTTTGTCCACTCACCTGAAAAGACATTTGACTAAAATAAATTTCAAAGTAAGGATTGAACTAAGAATATAAGCAATAAGATAACTACACATAAAAAAAATGTTGTCTTAATATTAAAGATTTGGGACAAAAGGCGCCCTTAATCTTTAAAATATGTACGTTTTGTACATCAAATTAAGAAAATGAACGAAATATTAATGAAATTATCTAAATTTATTTATTAACTGTCAACAATATATCTAAAGAAATATCTACATTTTAAGATCAAAATGTTTTTATTTTAATGATTAAAGGCATCTTTGGTGCTAATCTTTAATTTGCAGACAACATTTTTTTCAGTGTACAGGTAAGATTTATTTCAATGATATGTTTAATATTATCTTTCATATTTCGGCCTTCTGAACTCGAAAACAATGTATGGATAATTATACCCAACAATACAATATGGTACTAGGGAATAGGATTTTCTGTATATGTTTGTAAAAGATCAACACACTCGATTTATCCATGACCGTCTATTCGTCCATCCATACATTCTTGTGATCAAAATGTACGTAGAATTTACATTTGAAATCATTTCTTGGTCTACACTAAAAATAAGGTAGTAATAAAATTAATGAATACACTTACTTAAGTGCGACCTCGTCATAAATTCAAGAACAATATTCATTAAAATAACGACAATTTACATGTTTTTAGAGAAATTGTCATTGATATAAAAATTATTTCTATTTGATTTAATGCAACTCTAATCTTTAGTTTTGTGTACATCTTCATTATTACGTCTTCCATCTTTAAAATTACGTCTTTAAATTAAAAGAGAAACATTACTTTTGCGACAAGCATCATTAATTTAAGTAAAATTTCAATACTTTTAAGGATTTTGTACAGTAAAGTAATGATGTAGACAAGTAATAGTTTTAAAGCCGGATTAGACTTAATTATCAGTATGGAAATTGAGGAATAAAATTAAGGATGTGCTGAAAAAATCGGCTCTGTAAGTAAATTTTGATAACTATACCCCACAACACACTATGGTACTGGGTAATACGATGCTCTGTACATACTTGTTTGTAAAAGAGAAGAGATAGGCTCATAGTTTGTTATACCGATCAACACACTGTTTAAGTCGATTTATCCATGTCCGTCTATCCAAACATTGTTGTGATCAAATGTACGACGCAGAATTTACATAACTTGGTACAGAAGCATTTCTTGGTCTACACTATAAAAAAGATAGTAATAAAATTAAAGACGAAAAATACGAGTAGGTTCTTAACTCAAGTATACTCGTACGACATGGGCATAAATTCAAGAACAATATTCATTAAAATAACGACAATGAGATATAAATTGTTTGTACTGTAATGAAAATCTAATCTTTAGTTTTGTTTACGTCCATCTTTAAATTAAAAAAAAAGATTATTTTTTTACATGCTTCATTATTTAAGTAATATTTCAATACTTTTAAGGATTTTGTACATTAAAGTAATGATGTGGACAAGTAATAGTTTTAAAGCCGGATCGGACTTAATTAACAGTATGCAAGAATTTATGAAAAAAAATAAACAAAGTCGGCTCTGTAAGTTATTTTGTGGACATTTGCCATTATTTTAAAGAATACTTTTTAAATTGACTCTGTATAAGAGATAATTATACTCTCCCGCTCTCAGAGTTTATTGTATTCTATCTTTCCTTCTTTGAGCATCAGGGATTTTTTGTTAACATTTGAGTCTTTTTGATTTTGCAGTACAAAAAAAAATAATAAACAATAACTTTGGAAAGACAAAGCGTTTCGATACATATTAATTAATTACCAGGACATACTTATTTCAAGGCCAGACATTTTTATTTTAAATACGCAGACGTAATAAATTTTTATGAAATATTATTACAAATAAGTACGAGTCATAATTAAATTTACGCCAACTTAACTTATTTTAAGGCCAAACTTAATTATTTTTTATTACATACGTAATGGATTCTATGATATGTATCCTCAAATCAAGTACGTTTCATGGCATTACAAACATACATATTTTAATTCAATTTGTCTTTGGCTCGAAATCATTGCCGAAATCTTAAAATTTAAGACAAAATCTTTGATATTCATTAAGCCTTTTTCTTAGTGTAGGGAGGTTTAGGTTTAGGGAAGATCTCTACTGAAAATTACCATGTTTTGATATGAACTTCATTTAAAGGTTCTTTCTGATTTTGCTGCTCGATGCTCCAGATAACACATGTTTTAGCTCAAAATTTAATTTTGGAAATTTTGATTAAATGGATTTTTTTCTTTGGAAATTACGTCCAAATTAAATTATTCTAAAAACTTGCATCAATATGGGATTTATATTTTTAACCAATTTTCGGTTATCACTCGTAGCTTCAGCGTACATCCATGGCCATGAGAAAGGAAAACGTCTCCACTTTTGCCACCAAAGCCAAGCCAATAAACAAATCTTAATGGTTTGATTACAAATATTTGCAGGGCCAGCCTACTATGCCAAAACTATGCCCTTTTGCTAATGTTTTATCAGCTATTAGAATTGTGGTGACTTTTTGGTGAACAGCCATTTGCATGACAATAATCGTTATCTGAAGAAGTTCTGAATCGAAAACACACCAAAACATTTATGAACAAAATACTAGCACAACGGACTAAGAACTTTGGTCTAACATTCAGTTGAAGACGTTTCGAAGTTCCAGATCACTTTAACTGAAGGAAGCGTTATTTTGATAAAAGTCATTCTTTGGTTACCCTTTAAAGTGGTTACCCTAGTCATTCATCAGTTTCTGCTGATTTTAAGTACCAATTGACCGGTTAAAAGGTTGGAATATTCTATTCTGAAATATAAGGAAGTTCAGATATAAGAGCTGAGATGATGACACAACTTCAGATCAAGAATATAGAGTCTTATTCATTACCTTTTGCACTAGCCGCTATCCGGTACCAGGCCAGGCCAGGACCATTATCTGCCAAAAAGTGAACGTTCCACTATCTAGCAGATATATGTTGGGGTCATTATTTGTCAGAGAGTGGTCCTCTCTGTTATGTAGTGGTCGGTCATGACCATTAACTGTCAGGACTAAATCTGCCAGATAGAGCTCGGTCAGGTACATTATCTATCAGATATTTGTCAGTTAGGGCCATTATCTCAGATATTTGTAAGTCAAAACCATCAAATTTTATGTAATGGCCGGGTATGGACCATTAGCTTCCAGATTAGGGGGTGTCAGACCATCATGTTCCAGATAGTTGTCGGATAATGGTCATGACCGACAACTTCCTGGTAGATAAATATGCTAAATGTGCTCGGTCAGGACCATTATCTGACTGATAGAAGTTGGTCGGGGCCATTAAGTGTCGCCTGATAGTGCTTGGTCAGGAAAATTATAGTGGTCGGAAAGAAATTTTGTCTGTCAGACAATAGTCTGACTATCTACCAGGTTGGTCAGGACCATTATCTGGCAGATAGTGGTCTGTCAGTACTATTATCTGACAGATTGTGGTCTGCTAGAATCACTATCTGCCAGATAGTGATTGGTTGGGATCGCTATCCGCCCGATAGTGTTCGGTCAGGACAATTATATTTCAGATAGTGCTCGATAAGAGACATTATTTGTCAGATAGAAGCCGGTCGGGACAATTATCTACCACGTTATGGTCGGTAAAGACCATCATTTGCCGATAGTTGTCGGTAAGAAGCTTTATCTGCAGACCATTATCTTCCAAATAGAGGTCGGTCGGGATTATTATCTTTCGAATAGTTGCAGGTATGGACCTTGAGCTCTCAGAAAGTGGACGGTCAGGACCATTATCTCTCATGTATTGGTCCTGATTGGTCGGTGAGAAACATTATATGTATGCAAGGAAATTAATCTCTAAGACAATGGTCTGTCGGTATCACTATCTTCCAGATTGTGGTAAGTCAGGCTTATTATATGTCAGATAGAGGTCGGTTTTGGCCATTATCTGTCAGATAGAAATCATTCGGGACCAGTATCTCTCATTTAGTGGTCCTGTTTGGTAGGTGGGAAACATTATAAGTATGTAAGCAATTTAATTTTTCAATTGTCGGTCAGGATCACAATATGCCGCATAGTGGTGAGTCAGGACCATTATATGTCAGATAGAGGTCGGTTTGGACCATTATCTGTCGGTTAGAAGTCAGTCGGGACCATTTTTTGACACAATGTCGTCGGTAAAGACAATTATCTGCTTTATCTGACTGTCGGTCAGGATCACTTTCTGCCTGATAGTGATCTGTCAGTATCATTATCTGAGTGACCGTATTCAGTCAATACTATTATTTGACAAATAGTGGTCTGTCAGGACCATTATCTGACAGAAGATGGTCTGTCAGTACCATTACCTCGCAGCTAGTGTACGGTCAGGACCATTCTCATTATCGTTCAGAAACATTATCTGTGTGTAAGAAACTTTATCTGACAAGCAATGATTGCTCAGGATCACTATCCTTCCCGGTGGTATTCGGTCGGACCATTATATGTCAGATAGTGCTCGGTTAGGAATTAGATCTAAAGCCCTGATTGGTCGGCGAGAAACATTATCAATATGTAAATAACTTTATCTGCCAGATATTGGCTGGTCAGGATCACTATCTTCCAGATAGTGGTGAGTCAGGACTATTATATGTGAGATAGAGGTCCTTTAGAACCATTATCTGTCAGATAATTCAGTCGGAACCATTATCTGACACGTTGCCGACAATTATCTTCATGATAATGGTCGGCAATAAACTGTCTGAATAGAGGTCTGTCGGGACCATTATCTCTCATATAGTGACTGTTCAGGGTGATTATCTGCCTCAGAGCCAAAAAAGCTGAGAAGCTCTGAACTAAGTTGAGTGTATAAAATGCAATGACTTAGAAGTGCTATTAATTTGAACATTAATGTATAGAGCTGCATACGGTTTGCATAAATACCACACCACGCAATGTTTGACAGGCAGTTGTGTTTTAGAACTCAATTTATTATAACATCGCTCTGGTAAAAAAAACAATCAACAATGGAGGAATTAGCCACAGAATTTAATGGTCTACTAGCCCATCACTTGGAATGTGGTCAGTACTTTGACGTAGACGTGACAACGGCCAAAAATCCTAAATGGTAAAGTCTAGAACATTGTTAATTGGTAATATTTTTACATATATTGAACTATTTTTTTCAGTTTCCACATATCCTTGGCAAATAAAAAACTAAACAAATATCCTGATGCCATTGTTGGTTTAAACGTTGTGGTGCATTTAGATACAAATGAAATTTCCGCCACAACTCAATGGAAGGAGGAAGAATCAGTGACACAATTTGATAGGTCAGAAATTGCTAAAGGTGATATCAAAATTAGTGTCATGATATGCAACAACTGCTTTCAAATATCCCTTAATGGCGAACATAAATTGCAGATGCCATATCGAGAGCAAATCCATCACCTGAAAGCAATTCACATCGGTGGAGATGTTAAATTAATAACACGTGTCGACCATCGCCGAATCTATCCGAAAATGTGGCCACCAACCTCGTACGTCCATTACTTTCCAACGCCATTGGCCTTCAGCAATGATATACCCATACAATTTCAGCCGGGGCATTTGATGGTCATCACTGGACGTTGTTATGGACAGGCAACGGGAGACTTTTTCATAAACTTCCGTCATGGTCACTGTGAAACCCAAGTGATGCATTTGAATGTGATATTTCCGTCTAAAACAGTGGGACGCCATTCCTGCATTCCAACCAATTCGCATTTCTTTGCCCATAAGTATGTTACACTCCCAGACTATAATAGACCAGATCCGCTAATCACGAATCTTCTTTTCAGCTATACTTACTACGAAAGTCATGGTGGGTTTCCATTTGATTTTAACAAATCATTTAAACTAGGCATTGCCTGCAAAAAGAATGAATTCGTTATGGCTGTCAACGGACAATTCTTGTGTTCCTATGCCTATAGAGATCCCGACAATATCCATCCCAATGGAACTGGACCCAAACCTTACACTAGTGTTTTGTCCAATATGGTGGGTATGAAGGTATTTCAACGCTCTGGGGCTGGGGTTAAATTTACCGATGTAGATCACATTCTATTGGATAATCCGGAGTGCATTAATTTTGAAAAATATACCAAAACTGAGTGTGATTGCAGTGCAGCGAACCAATGTTCTAAATGAAAATGTATGTAATGTAAATGATGACACTACTGTGGTCAATAAAATACAAAAAATATAACGAGACCCCATTACTTAACCTAGAAAAATAGACTCTTCTCTCACTTCACTGACGAGTTGGAGTAACTCAATAAAGGTCTGTCATGACCCTTATCTGGCAGAAAAAGGAGGGACAGGACCATTAGTGTTCGCTTACGAGAATTATATGTCAGATAATGTTCTATCAATATATTTTTTTTGCAGATAAAGGTCAGTTAAAACCATTATCTATCTGTCCGTTAGCGGTTGGTCAGAACCATAATCTCTCAGATATTGGTCAGTCATGATCATTATCCTTCAAATAAATGGTGGCCCTTAGGGACAATTATTTCTCTGCTTGTAGTCGTCGGTCTGGGCTATTATCTGTGAGTAATGGTTGTCCAGGCGTTTGCCCATCAGATAGCGTCCGATCGGGATCATTGTCAGTCAGATAATGGTCGGTTATGACCAATATATATGACAGTCGCCGGTTAGGGTCATTATCTGTCATAGAATGTCCGGACGGAAGCATTATCAGTCATATAGTGGTCGGATTGGGACATTGTCAGCCCGATATTGTTCGGATATTACCGTTATCTGCCAGATAGTGGTCGGTTAGAAGCATTAGAAAGTGGTCGACCAGGGGTATTTAATGTCAAATAATGATCGATTTTGACCATAATATATGAAAGTCGTCGGTTGGGGTCATTATCTGTAAGAAAATGGCCGGACGGAAGCATAATCAGTCAGATAGTAGTCGGTTTGGGCTATTATCTGCCCGATATTGTTCGGTTATTGTCATTATCTGCCATATATTGGTCGTCCGATCGGAATCATTGTCAGTCAGATAATGAGGTTATGACCATTATATATGACAGTCGCCGGTTAGGATCAGTATCTGTCAGAGATTGGCCGGACGGGAACATTATCAGTCAAATAGTGGTCGGATTGGGTCATTATCTGGCCGATATTGTTCGGTTATTACCGTTATCTGCCAGATAGTAGTCGGTTAGAAGCATTATCTGTAGTCGATTAGGACCATTATCTGTCCGATATCGGTCGGTTTGGACCATTATCTGTTGGTCAGGACCAACATCTATACGAAAGTGGTCGACCAGGACTATTATCTGTCAGATGATCGACGGCCAGGAACATTATATCTTAGCTAGTGGTTGGTCAGTATCATTATCTTAGCTATTGGTGTTTCACATGATTGTCTCTGAAATAGTTGTCCGTCAGGACCATTAGATCTCACGTGGTGTTCGGTCAGGACATATTATCTTTCAAATAATGGTCCGACGGGACCATTTTCTGTCAGACATTGCTCAGGTAATACCATTTGGTTATTGCCGCTATCTGCCGTATAGTGGTCGGTTAGAAGCATTATCTATAATCGATTAGGACCATTATCTGTGCGATAAGGTTCTCTGTTGGTCAGGACCAATATCTATTAGAAAGTGGTCGACCAGAACTATTATCTGTCAGATTATCAGCAGCCCGGACCATTATCTCTTAGCAAGTGGTTGGTCAGTATCATTATCTGTCAAGTATTGGTCTGTCACATGATTGTCTCTGAAATAGTTGTCCGTCGGGATCATTAATTCTCACGTGGTGTTCGGTCAGGTTAGCTTTCAAATACCATTTTCTGTCAGACAGTTTTCAGTGGTGTTATCTTTCAGGTAATGACAATTCAGAACCATTATGTATCAGGTTGCAGTCAGTCAGCACCATTATCTGTCAGATGGTGATCGGTTAGGACCATTATCTGTCAGATGGTGGTCGGTCGGGATCACGCCCTTTTAGATAATGATCAAATAGTGACCCTGATTTCCCAGCTAGTAGGCGGCCAGAATCACTATCTATCAAAATTTTATAAAATCCTATTAAAAAATGCGGGATCGTGACCTTTTAGATAATGGCCAGTTAGTTACCTCTCAAATGGTGACCGGAAAGCACCATTATCTGTCATATATTGGAGCGTCAGAACCTTATCTCTCAGTTAGTTGTTGATCAGGCTCATTATATCTCATTTGTTGGTCGTCCAGATACATCTCTCACGAAATGATCGGCCAGGGCCATTATCTTTCAAATATTAGGACCATTATCAGCTACATAACTATTTTTCGTTTAGAAAACTAAAAAAAGGTCCATTATCTGCAAGTTGCGGTCGGTCAGGGCTATTAATGTCAGATATTGTCATGTGGGGACGATTATATTTCAGAGTTTTAAGGGTCATTGCTTTTTAAAATTCTAAATATTTGCAAATATTAATTAGTGCAAGAAAAGTTCAAACTATTTTCGCGGAAAACTATTTTTTCGCGTGTTACTGTTCATTCCTATTCGTTCGTAACTGATAGATTTTGACGTTTCGGGCTGACGGCACATCTGTATAATTTAAGGTCTGTGACCATAATAACAGTATAGAGACTCCTAAGATGAATACTTAAAGACAGTGTTCCCAACTCTTCCGAGGCAAAAATCACTACGGAACAACTGCGCAGAAAGCACCACAAAACCACTACCAACCATGTATAAAAACACCAAAAATCGCTGTGAGAAAATAACAAAATCTCCCAAATCCGCTAACACTGACAAAAATGTTTTTGAATTCAATTAATTTTTTAAACATTTAGAAAATGTTTGTAACATTTTTCTATGAAAACATATATTTATAAGAACTTATATTTATAACATAAACGTAACAGTCTTTTTTGTTTTCCATTCTTAGGATTAAATTTTTAATAAATGACATGTTCCTGGCCAAATAAAATAGTATAATTTTTCTCTATCTCTTCTGGCCATAATATTGATTGTGTATAAAATTTGGATTTCTAAATGTTTCCTAAACTAACCCATACTTCGAGCACATTTTTATTTTATTTGTATTGAAGAATTTACTGTATTTAAAGACATTCGGTTCCTAAGTCCTGAATCACAGGAGGCAATTTTTTCCAAGCAAGTGTCAAAGTCTCTCTCCCACAAACTTTGACACTTGCTTGGATTCAGGACTATCGTTGTTTTTAAAGAAATTCATAACGCTCAGTTGTGAATTACGGGCACAAATCACATAAGAACATATGGAGTGAATTTTTTAACGTCGCCGTCATTTTGCATTCTTCGCCGATGTATGTAAAAAATCACTAAAAGCGCTACCAAAAATGATTAAAAACGCTACCGTAGTGGTTTTTCTGAAAAATCACTACTTATACAAAACAGTGGTATTTGGAGATAAAAAATCACCACAAGTAGCGGAAAACTCACCAAGTTGGCATCGCTGCTTAAAGAGTAATCACTACTCAATACCTAACATGAGAGCGAATTTCAATGCTATGCGGAGAAGGCATTATCCAAATTTAAAGAACACGTGTATGGTGACAAACGTCACAGTTTGCCACGGAACTAGTCTTGTAAATGGTCTTTATTTGATCATTGAGGGAATTTAAGAGATTGTGATTAGGTCCTGTCCAATACATAATCAATGACGACAATGTCATCAAAGGCAATAAATCCAACCGGGTATTGATAATTTTTCATGTGTTGGCTGCAATAATTTTGGGCATTCTCATTCCTCCTCTCCTTGTGTAGTATTTTGGGGTATACTTTTAGGCGCTTCTCTGTGAAACACCATATGAATTGCTTTGGGCCCACCCATTTTGACACTGATTTGACGACAGTGAGAGATAAAATAGACTGGTAATAAAGCTGGTATTTTTAACGAACAATCTGATCCTAATAAAGCGACATTTACAGCCTCATCATGGTGGACCAACATCTAGAAAAAATATCAACATGGCTTTTAACAAAATCGGAAACCACTCCTACACCAAGGTCTGTCCAACATATCTAATGGTAAAGCGACAGCGTTAAAGGGGCCCTTATACTTTCATGTATGTAAGTTGGAACAACATCACGTTGGCCAACATCTGCAAATACATATACATATATGTAGCATTATATTTGGTGAAAACTTCATGGAGATGTAAGTCCTGCATCACACGATGCAATTTTTTCCAAGCAAGTGTCAAAGTTTGTAGGAGAGGGAGGCAGAGAGCTCTTTCGGCCTGCCTCTCTCTCCTACAAACTTTGACACTTGCTTGGAAAAAATTGCCTTACGTGAATCAGGACTAAGATACCCTTAACAGTGGAGTGGACATGTAGCATAACGAGGATGACAGAATGGGAGAGAGAAAAAGGAGTACAAAACAGAAGAGTTATCGTGCAGAAGTGTTATCTAATTATTTCAGAGCAGAGAGATCTTTCCGCCTGACACTTGCTTGAAAAAATTGCCTTGTGTAAATCAGCACTAAGATACCCTGGACATGTAGCATAACGAGGATGATAAAATGGGAGAGAGTATGTTGTACACAGCCCTTTTCAACCAGTGAGTGTAACTTCTGAACAAAACTAGATATCAAAAAAACATAAACAGGGCTTTATATAAACTACAAAACTCAATACCTAGAAATAGTCATACACAACAGGTCACTGCTTATGTCAATCAGCTAATCAAAACATGATTTTTTATGAAATACTGGCATATATAGTTTACTTAAGTCCTTGGTAGTAATCCTGTTTGATCAATAAACGTTTTCAGGCTTTTTGACAGGGATTCAACAATCTTTCGAGTAGTGATTTTCGTCCATTATTCATTCAAGGCGTTTTAGAGATCATATTCAAAATCGCATTGCGGACGTTTTGATCCAAGTTCGTCCATACATTTTCAATTACATTCAAATCCGGTGATTGTGCCGATTCTGCCATTAAGTGAGGGCAATTCCAAATGAGCCAAGATTGAACAATGCCAGACATACAATATGTAATGCAACAAAGTAAAGCGCTATATTTTTTTAATTTTTTTTTTTTAAATTTTATTGTTCAAAAGCAAAAAATGTCGGAAATAACATAAAATTTTAGAAACAGTTTAGATTTGTTCGAATTGGCCACCTTTGGCACGAATTATGGCCGACAAAGCCATCACACGCTGCACGAAAGTGGCTCTGCGGTATTTTGTCCCATTCCCGGCGAAGCGCCGTCTTGAGATGATCGATACTTTGGTATTTTTTAGTGCGAACCTTACTCTCTAAAATGCCCCAGGCGCAAAAGTCCAACGGATTGAGATCCGGAGATCTTGATGGTGCGTGCTGAGTGCGATGGTGCTGAGTCCTGTTGGAATGTCCATGGTCTGCGGCCGAAATGTTTGTCTGTCCAGGGCTTTAATACTGTCTTTAGGACATTTTCCCGATAATATTCGGCATTTATTCGATGAATACGAGCGGGGAGCGACCATCGGCCGTTACGGCGGCCCACACCATTAACATCGGTTGCGCTTGAGTTCTGGTGGCCAATCGAAGGTGTAAATTTTTAGCTGACTTCTTTGGCAAGTAAATCCGATTATTTTTCACAACTGCTCAATTTGGAATGGCTTCTCATAGGAGAAAACCAAATTCGGTAACTGGCCACTTTCGTGCAAGCGAAGCAACTCCTTGGCTCTTTCCAGTCTAACTTTTTTTTTGTGCATCAGTGAGCTCTTGCACTTTTTGAAACTTCAATGGCTTTAGTCCAAGCTCATTTTTTAATATGTGTTGTATCCGTTCTCGCGATATGTTCAGCTCACGAGCAATTTTTCTACCACTGCGGCGTGGATTTCGATCAAATCTGGCCTTCACTTTTCGGATCATTTCTGGTGTTGTTACCGTTTTTTTTTCGTCCACTTTTTGGACGCGATGCAACACTGCCAGTATCACGGTAACGAGCAATGGTACGAGAAACAAAAGATTTATTCCCATTTAAATGCTGGAGGGCTCTAACGATAGCCACTTGTGTTTTTCCACCCAAATATAAAGCAATCACACTATCACGCTTGAATTCCATCACGAATAACTTTTTTTCTGAATCTGAAGATCAAAATGCTTTTGTAAGCTTGTAAACAATAAAATGAACTGTCACTGAAATAAATCTGTCAGCTATCAGACTAGCGGTTTAGAAATGATAGCAACCTGAAGTTGTTGCAATACATTTCAGCCACCCTGTATGTTTCGGGTCGTTGTCTTGATAGAAGCGAAAACACGACGTATTTCGTGTAAAGGACATTTAAGGGTTCATTTGAAAACATTAGACAAGCACACAATTTTTTAAATAATTAATTTTAAAGTACAGTATTGGTCAGTTACAATGACACCAAAGTCGTTGAAATCGGATAACACGTTCTTATGTTTTACTCTGGTGCATTCAGTATCCTCTAAGAAAAACGTAGAGAGGAGACCAACTTTCGGGCACTGTAACTGGCTAAGTTCCTAAATGGGTCATATTGATCCACACCTTCGAGTACCTCCCCCACAAAGTGTTAACATTGACACCCCAATAAGGCCCAAAAATAAAATATATTTTTTTCAATTCGTGCGATTTTTCAAAAAGAAATTAACTTTTATCCTCCAAATTTAATTTTCCTGCTATTGGAGCCACTTTTCTATTTTCATATTGCCCTTCTACTCGTCACTTACTTTCATTTGAGAATAATATTGGCAATGATGGCCATTTTTCGGGTTTTGAGGACCTAGGGAACAACTGGATCTACTTTTCCAAAAATTTTTTTTGGCATATTTGCGTTCTACTCGTCATTTCCGGCAATGATGTAAATTTTTTCGGATTTTGAGGTACCCACTGGGTCTACTTTTCCAAATAGTTTTTTCATATTTGCGTTCTACCCGTCGTTCCCTTTCGTTTAAATATAATATTGAATATATCGGGGACCGGATCCTGAGCGAAACATGGGTCCGTCCCGAACTTTTTAATTTTTTTTGGTTTTGGGGGCCATTTTGGTTGCTTTGCAAAATTTAAAAAAATTTACTAATAACACGAATCCAAATTCCCTGTGCAGTTCAGCGTGCAATACTTTACCACATATGATTCATCGTAAGGTTTGATTTTCAATATTCTTATCGTGAAATGTTGTTCGGTGATGAAAGCACATTTCTGGCTCAATGGATACGTTAATAAAGAAAATTGCCGTATTTGGGCTGATGAGCAACCCGAAGAGTACCAAGAGCTGCTCCGAATGGACCACCTCTGACGTAGTCATGACCAACATTTACATGACATCATTTTCAAACAGTAAATGCATAAATTGTTCTTTTAACCAATAATAAAAATGTTAAGTTTACTTTCAAATTTATGTTTTATTTTACATTATAAATAAAATCTCACCATGAATCATCCATTACAAATGTTAAAGATTTTAATATTCTAGCTTTGCGATTGGAAAAATGTGGCTTATGTACTTTTGAAATTTGTGTAAAAAATGGTCTAAATTGGAAAAGCTTGGCAACAATACCAATCAACATTTTTGGCACTTTCTTTGTTCAGGAAAATTCTCTAGGAAGAACATAAATAAATATGGTACATTTATTCGAATAAATGATTTTTCAAGCTCGAGGTCTTTTTTGAGTGATTTATTTATTTATATTTTTATATCGATATTTCGGCTTCGTACTCTGGCTCTGTGGAGGTGTTTATTTGTGTGTTCTTTGATACAAACTCAATCGTTCTATTCTACTATTACTAAATAATATAGAAAATTAAACCAAATTGCTCCAAAAAAATGGATGATAGCAGAATTTGTGATATAAGCGATGAAGTTCGTGAAAAAATTGAAAGAGTTTCGTTTTCGCAAAACTAAAGACAACGCGGCGTTAATATAAACATTCTGATGATGCAATTCACGAAAATTGCGAAATATCGATATAAAAATATAAATAAATAAATCACTCAAAAAAGACTTCGAACTTGAAAAATCATTTATTCTAATTGCTAATAAAAAGGTCGAATAATATACAAAAATTATGGAAAGGTACATTTATATTAAATAATTTATTTTAGTTGTTTTTAATTAATAAACAAGCTCGAGGTCAAGTTTTGATGCTTTTTATTTATTCGATATTTCAAAGAGGAACGAAATATCGAATAAATAAAAAGCATCAAAACTTGACCTCGAGCTTGTTTATTAATTAAAAACAACTAAAATACAGAATAAAGGTCGATTATTCAGAAAATACATTTCAAATTAAATAATTTATTTTATAACACCAAAATACGACATATACTTTTAAAAAAAAATTACAAAAAGTCACCTTTTTTGAAAATATAACTTTAAATGGCTATAACTTTTGTCTTATTGAGTATATCGTATCGGGTTTGCTACACGATTTTTTCTACAAGCATGCCAAGTTTTGTCGCATTCGGATGTCTGCTTAAGAAACGGGCGAATTATTTCCCTCTTTGTAATTCCTCCCACTGTACATCGGTGAGGAGCTATATAAGGGGGATATATCAAAACATGGACCCCTATGCCCCACTTTCAATAGAGATCGTCCATTGTCCACGAAATGTCTCTGAACGAATTTTCGTAAAGATCGCTTCATAGGCAGACGGAAAGGAAAAAATTGATATTATGCCTATCGGTATAATAAACTATGGGCCCTATTTATAATAATTTAAAGGAGATTTTTAATTATTCACCCCTATCGCGAATAATAAGTGGAATATTTGTTCCCTAGATTTCTTCACTTCAAGGGAAGAGGAATATGCTATCGTGAATATTAGGGAACAGTTTGTTCACTTCGAATTTGTATGATGTATCGAAAACGAACAGCTGTTCAAAATTAATAAATTATCAGTGCACAGTGAGCGTAAAAAACAAGAAGAAGAGTTGAAAAGCATTTTGTTTTTCAAAGTTAAGGTTAAGATATTACTTAAATGTTTAAAAAAAAATTATTCTTCTATTAGAGCAACAATAAGGGTGTATAGAACAACGAGCGGTAAAGTTTGAGAGATGCATCAAATCCTTTGGAGTTGCCTGATATACTGTAATTGTCCTTAGTAGCATACGTTTTTTTATCTAAATTGTTTTTTTTAGATTTGTTCAACATTACAGGGTAAACAAGGAGGATTTTAAATACCTCTTGAACGTACTCGAAAAAATTCTAACCCTGTACTACAAAAAATCATTTGCGATTACTCCAATTGTAAAACTGAGTGCCTGTTTACAGTTCTTTGCAGATGGTGGGTATCAGAAAGGATTTGGCAAAGATCCTGAAGTCAGCATGGCACAGCCAGTGAAGTACTCCCCATGTTTTGATCCCATTAGAATCGAGAATTTGTCGCAAGTGTTTAACTTATCGAACTCAAGAGGAAGGGAATGTAATAGCACAAGATTTATGCACTAAATTTGGAATACCCGGTGTCCTTGGATGTATTGAAACGTGAACATCTTATCACCACAGACAAATAAGCACCTGTACTTTAACAGAAAAGGATAGTTTAGCTAAATGAGACAATCGTACGCCCCCCGATTTAATCAAATATATGTTTCAAAGATAAACGATAGTAAACTGAGGATACGACACGTTAATAGGACATATCACTGAGCTTGTCACGATTCCTTTGTGTGGAATACGAGTTATTTCAGAAATGTAATGCAACAAGACTATTTATAAAGTGGAATCAAATTGTGGTTATTAGGTGCGAATATATAGCATTTTCAGATTAAATGAAACCATTTTCAAATTAAAGGAAACCTTTTCCAAATAAATTGAAACCATTTTCAAATGGAATGAAACTTTTTTCAGCTGAATTGAAACTATTTTCAAATGATATGAAACTTTTTAGACTTTAAATGAAACCTTTTGCAAATGAAATGAAGCAATTTTCAAATGAAATGAAACTTTTTTCAAATTGAATGAAACTTGATTTTATTTAACTATTTAAATCCATAAATAAGGTATATATGTATATATCAGAAAAACTTTAACTTAAGACTTAATTATAAAGTACAATGTTCATCAGGTATTTTTTAACATAATTAGTATTGTCTCCCTAATATTGTTATTTGAGATCAGATTTAGGTTAGTGAAGTGGTCCGCGACGTGCTGCTTGCGGAATTTGCAAAACAATATCCATTACGTAGTTGGAACAGTCACTTTGAGTCAGGTTTTGAACTCTTTGATTTACAATATCCACTATATTGTATTCCGTAATATGGTCATTCAGCACTGCTCGAGTATAAAATTTAATTTTTGACATAATTGTGGGCTTATTTGCTCCAATACCCCTCAATAAATAATTTTAATCGGTCCACTCAAAAAAAGTGAACCCTAGAGCAAGTTAAAATGAACTTAACTGTAGGAATATTGAACTTCGTATTTCGCTAAAGCTATTTTTCCTTATATCAAGTTCATACATTTCCTCACAATTATGAAATATTTTTAACTTATTTCTAGTTAACTCGTACTTCCTTTAAGTAACTATTGAAATTAAAATAGGGAAAATTAACTCAATACTAGCAAATTCGGACTTGAAATTATGCAAATTCAGCATACTTTTGTCCTTATTGCAAGTAAATGTTTACTCAAATTTAGGAAAATTTAATTAAATTTATGCAAAAAGAAAAATTAAAATTTTTTTGGACTTTTTAGTCCATGATTTTTTTTTTTGCGATTTTTGATCCTACTTCACCTCTTTCCTCCTCCATTTATATGTTGGAATCTCTCTCTTACCACTTACTTCTTCTTTGGATTTCTCTCTTCTGCTTTATATTAGGAATTGAAATTTATTTTATTAAACATTAAACATTATTATGTATATAAAATTTTACCTCCGAATGCGATTCGATCCCAGAATCTTCCGTTTTATGAACCACATGTTTACCAACTGAGCTAATTTTTATGAAAAATTTGTTTTTAAATACAATTATATATCCCAAAATTTTCGAAACAATGTATTTTTATGTACACTTGAATTTGATAAAAGGATTGCCATCATTGAATGATAAATAGAGTTGCCATATACTATATTTATAGGCGACGAAGAAATTTTATTATGAATGACATTTTTATGTCAATCCCAAAAGAGTTTCGTAGCTCGATATATAGTGTGTCTGCCTCACTATCATAAGGTTGTCGGTTCGACTCTCGTCCCGGGCGTAACATTTTTAATGTTTCTCCATAAATTTAAGCTTCTGCAAGTAACGATTTGCGAAAAAATAAAAATTGCGGAACGAAAAAGAACAGAATTTTTTGTTTTTTTTTTTAGCACTACAACATAGTCCGAAAATAGTTTATTTTTCCTTGATTTTAGTATGTTTTCCTAATTTTGAGTTCAAATTCATGGACTCGAAATAAGGATTCATGATTATTTTTAGTTAAAATTTCGTAAAAATTATGCTTTCCATTATTAGTTCATAATTTCCTTATGTCTATGTTGGGTGTCCACCGCATATGTTTAAATTTGATAAATATATGAATATTCGAACTTTTTTCAAGAAATATTATTTTAGTAAAAGTATATCCTCATTTTTAGTTAACGAACTATTCTGCATATCCCAAAAAAAATAAAATTTGGTAGTACTAAATAAAATTTCCCAGTTTTAAGAAAAAATTAACTCAATATGAATAAAAACATTGAACTAAATTGGAGTATGGATTTGACTAAAATTTAGGAAATACATTTTTTTGAGTGTCCCCATTTACAGTAGAATTGGCTATTACCATTTGATGTAAATACATCACCTCTATTATTTATCGCAGCAATCAAAGTAACATTAAGTCCTCTCAATATGGGTACAACGATGTTTGCTCTTGTGCCCACTCTGGATCGGGCTTGAGTTCCAAGAAGATGAAGGTTGAATCCACATTCATCGATGATTATTAATTTTTCCCTTTGTTCTGTAAATTCTTGTCCATATTGTTGACGCAAATCTAAAATACGAGACTCATTCATTCTATCCACTTCCACCGATGCCATTTTTAATGTAATCTTCAATTCGCGGAGTGAATTGTCTATAGAGGTTATTGAAAGGTTAACATATTTTTGGCGAAACAATTTTTTCTTAATATTTTTAGAGTAATTCCCGGGTCTCTTTCTACGTACTGTTCGATCCGTTGAAGAATTTCTGCTTTTATTTCTTTTGTTCTATTACCGCCTCGTCTTTTTTCTACCAAGGCGTCTCCGTTCTTTTTATATTTTGATATTAACGTTTCAGCAGTATTTAGTTTGATTGATGTAATTTGGGCAGCTTCGGCAATGGGTTTTCCCTCCTCGTACAGAGAAAATCTATGTACGCTATTGATCCAATGTTAAGAAGATCATTCAGAGTTACATATGTATTCAATTAAGTGATGAACATGGTACTACCAAGCTCGCAGAAGTTCATATATAGAAATGGTTGACATTTGTTGTTAGTTTTGTTTTTATAAATTCGAAATATATGAATAAAGTTTCATTAATTTTGAAAAGAGTTTCATTTCATTTGAAATTAGTTTCAATTCCGCTGAAAAAAGTTTCATTCCATTTGAAAAGGGTTTCATTTCATTTGAAAATAATTTCATTTCATTTGGAAATAGATTCAATTCAGCTGAAAAAGGCTTCATTTCATTTGGAAAAGGTTTCGTTTAATTTGAAAATGGTTTCATATAATCTGAAAATGCTATATATACGTATACATATGTATGCCATATATCATACCGACATTTGTAGACGATGGCGGATACTCACTGGAGCCCTGACTGTTAGTTCCATATAGAACTCCTGCAGCTGGCTCTGTCAAACAGAAATTTAATTATGTCCATGGTAAATGTCGAAACATTATAGAACGGACAAATCGAGTTCTTAACAAGTAAAAGCGTTAAGTTCGGCCATGCCGAATCTTATATACCCTCCACCATGACCTCACAAAATAACTCAAACCTAAAGAAAATAACACCGAAAACACAAAAAAT
This sequence comes from Eudasyphora cyanicolor, assembly GCA_963930755.1. Classification (NCBI taxonomy): domain Eukaryota; kingdom Metazoa; phylum Arthropoda; class Insecta; order Diptera; family Muscidae; genus Eudasyphora; species Eudasyphora cyanicolor. The sequence continues at coordinate 23,830,820 of OZ005737.1, read as the reverse complement.
ATAGTAGATGAGAACAGAAGGAATCACAACAAGTTAGATGCTATATATGGGAGCTATATCTAAATATGGACCGATATGGCCCATTTGCAATCCCAAACAACCTGCAACTATAAGAAGTATTTGTACCAAATTTTATCAACCTAGCTCTATTATTGCGGACTGTAGCGTGATTACCACAGACGGACGGACAGGCGGACATGACTAAATCGTCTTAGTATTTTACGACGATTAAGAATATATATACTTTATGGGGTCTCAGATCAATATTTAGAGGTGTTACAAACGGAGTGACAAAAAGGAATATACCCCCCCATCCTATGGTGGAGGGTATAAAAATAGATCACTTTGTTTTTTTCTAACTGATCCACTCCTGTAAAATAAATATTTTTTTAGTTTTATTCAATATTTGAAGACAAAAATAAATACTATCACGATGAGTCCGTTCTGTTCGCTAGCAAAAATAAAGTGAACAAATCGAAGTGAAACGGGAAAAAATTCCACACAAAAATAATTCACGATAGGGGGAATTTTTTCGAACAAGGGAATTATTCAGGGAACAAAATTGCCGATTGGAATTTGGTGGAAAGTGAACACATTTTGAGGGAACATTATTTATTTGCGATAGGGGTGATTATTGTAGACCTATGGGTCCATATCTTCTCTTTTTACGCGTTACAAAAAAAAAATATGTTCAAATTAGTTTCAACTTAAAATGTCCACTGTAAAATCGTAACATTAGCAGAACCCTTAACACAATACCCAACAGAAAAAAAAATCGTAACTCCCAGGTTAACAGTCTTTGGTTAACGGCACAGAACTATGTATGTATGTACACACTTCTGTAAACGCAAATACCAATCAATCCACTTGTTAGCAGTGAATACTAACCAGCTGTTAACAGCAGTTCTCTGCTGGCTAATCAACACTTTACTGTCGGGCGGACCGACAAACAGCCATACAAACATTTACTTCATACACGTGAATGAAAACATAACTACATACATACCTACTTGTGAACGTAATGTTGATGTATTTACTCACCCGAAAAAAGTTGTATTACTTATTTCCAAGTGTTTTTTATTTGATTGTTTGTTACGTTGGGGGTCACAGGTAATTCAATTATTCACTACATATTTCACAACTGTTTACTTGAGAACGAGCACTATGCTTAATTAACTAAAAACAACAAGTGTCGTTGTTGTCTGATGTTTGCGTATTGTTCTGTTGTTTGTTTGTGTGTGCCGAGTGTTCCTTCTGTCATACATATGCATGTATGTCCGAGGTGGATGTTGTTCTTGCATCAGGGTTGCCAATTCGATGCTTTTTCTCTGCACTCTCCTTCGGATCGTAACTTAAATTACAACGTGCAAAGAAGAGCTTCTGTCAGTGAATAAATTTTCTATGTACTTACATGACTGGTCTGGGGAAATCAAACCAAAAAAACGTAAACAAAGTAAATTAACAGAATTTAAATATAAATAAGCTGGCAAAAAAAAGTATAAAAGCTGAAATAACCAAATTTCTGTATGATATTTTAATAACACTATGCAATAAAAATTTTGTCCAAGGGATGTGGATAACAGTTTCTGGTGTATTTTGGTGTCACAAACACGAAAAAAATATTAAAAAAATTGTTTATAGTACATTTTTTTTTTTTAAATTCCAACTTTCATGGAAAGTACATTTAGTATTTGGACCGGACCATAAGTATGATTGAGCCTTGCTATGCGTTAAATTAAAGGGAATTATGAGGGCTACATATGCTGCAAATATCACTTTCACATAGAATCTTTGGTTTAGTAACAGTCGTTAAAAATATGAGAAAAAAATTTTTTTTTTTTGAAAAAAACACTTTTCCTGGTACAAAAAAAAACAAAACAAAATCGGTAGATGTAAAAGTTATGAGCCATTTTGTAAATGTTAGGGAAATTAAAAAAAAACTTGTTTCATATTTTACCGTTTCATATTTTTCCGTTTTTGCTTATATTGAATTCGCCATATGTGAGAGAGTCATATAAGAGACATTGCACTTACATTTTATTTTATGAGGATTGATGTCAGACATTATAAAATTATAGAGGGGACGAGGTTTTATGGTCATTCGGAACCCTCCACAAAACATGATATGCAATGTGAGAGCTATATTGACCCTCAGATAGAGGGTCATTCAACAATATTTGTGGTTTTTTATTTATGAGGTTTCCATTCACTTACGCTATTTAGTGGCATGGACATCCCAGTCGTATAAACAGCTAGTAAAATTATATGTACGCAATACAAAGTAGTACGAGGCAGTCTTGAAAATATTAGGTATCTACGTTCGAAGCAAACTATATGTCAGCTACAGGTACTGCAACTTATGAACCTTAAACTCGGAATTTATGAAAGAAATTTCTTATTAATAAATTAGTTTAATTCAGCGCCTTAAAGAGATAAGTCGATTTTCTGAAAAATATTACAAAGTTATATTTCTAAAAGTGAGTAAAAGGCAAATAACTTTTCAATGTGTAAATGATCCCGACAAATTCTGCTACATCTGCGGAAAATATGTAATTAAAAAAATCGACGTGCGTTTAGTAAAATAATAGAAGAAATATATGTGCAATATTTTGGTATACGAGTTAAAAATATGAACGAACCGTGGACACCTAGTATTTTGTGTAATTCGTGCCATGTAAATCTTACTCGATGGACTAGTGGAAGAATGCGGTAAGTACTTTAAAATTAATGTATTACAATATTTTGTGGAGTAAAACATTTTAATTTTAGACTTCACGTGCAATTTAGAATGCCAATGATTTGGAGACAACCATTCATGCACGATACGGACAGCTATTTTTGTCTAAGTTAATAGATTGGAGAAGGAAGTGTCCAAGTATAGCTAACAGCCTAATAACGGAAACATCATCAAGTTCAACTGAGTACTCAACTCTGAGCGATTCAAGTTTGGGTCAGAAGTAGGGTAATCAAAAACCGCACCGGTTAACCGGTTTCTCTTTAAAAACCGGTTTTTCTGCTTTTTCGAATAACTCGAACCGTCGGTTTTTTCAACTCGGTTTATTCGATTTTTCGGTTTTTTGAAACCATTAAATGATAAAGAAAATATAATTTTTGAAACAGGAACCTACCTAAAATTTTGAAAACATCAATATAAAAACCGTTGACATCATTTGTGAATATCCATCGATTTCAAAATGCAGTTTTATATGTATTTATACTGTTTACATTGCTAACTTCTCTATTGACTTCGTCTGCATTTTTTATCAATGGTCTTATTGCGGTATAGAAATTAATTAACAATCCTTTATAATTGAAATGTAGGTATAAATAAAAATACATATCGCTCACTCACTTCAAGAGTGACATAAAATTGCCAAGATGTGTAACTTTAAGCCTGTATAAAAAGATAAGTAACATGAAATAAGATGTTTAAATACGCTTGAATAATCGGAAATATGGTTGTTTGCTTATAGACCAAATTTCGCTGAGATTAATTTATGGACATATGCAAAATTCGGATTTTTGTAAGGCAACCTCAAAAATTTTAAATTTTGAGTTATGACACTCTTGAAGTGAGTGAGCGATATGTTCAGTTTCACATTTCGACAAGTTTTCATCTCTATAGTATGCTCAAGGCAGAATCCGTTACTTCTGATAATATATGTATCTAATCGGTTTGCCATTTTTATGATGCTAAATGCTAAGATTTTGCCGATCTTCACCATTAGTCAAGTTTTATAAAAATCATAATCAATTTTTTTTGAAAGAAATCTCTTTAAAAATTGAACATATATATTACAAATATTGCAGAGATTATATTATATCATAAATGAAATTGGAACAATTACCTATTATAAATAAAAATATGAAAATTTTCAAATAAATCTTAATTTAATTGGAATATGGTTACATATTGAATTTCCACTACTCTTATTTTACGTCATCTAACAAAATGTTGAGCATTATTTATGCATTTTTATTAAAAAAAGAAAAACCGAAAACAACCGGTTCACCGGTTTTTTATTTTCGGTTAAACCGAAAACCGGTTTTAGAGTTAACTTAATTTTCGAAGAAACCGAAAACCGTATTTTCAAAATAACCGGTTTTTTGATCACCCTAGTCAGAAGTCATCGCTTTTAAATCAGTTTCAACTCATTGATCTAGTGCGAGATTTCTCGTCCAAAAAGAAAACATTATTTTGCCAACACTGCATATTAAACTGGGGCTCTTTAAGAATTTTGTAAAACCTTAAAGAAAGATGGCAATTCACTCTCATATTTAAAAGTCTTTCTTTTCAAAAAATCGAAGAAGGCGTTTTGATGGGCCTAAAATAAGGAAACTGATGAAAGATGTACATTTTTAATCATTTTTGACGTCGGATGAAATTGCAGCATGGAGGTCGTTTAAGCTTGAGTTTCAAATTTCCTTGGATCCAATAAAAGCCCTCAATATGAAACAATGATTTGTTAAAAAATTATGAAACAAGTAAGAAAGTTTCAGTCGGGTAAACCGACTAAGGTATACCCTCACTTTGTGAGTAATGTAATATTGAATATTACTCGAATTATTCTGTCAATTTGTGTGGGAGGTACCTGAAGGGGTTTATCAAATACACCTTTTTTTGCTGAACATTAGATACTTTAAATTCATTGCACTGTGCCGACTTATAAGCATTTATGTGCACTGGTATAAACGTTATGAGACATTAAATTGTGGTATGATTTGGGCATTTTGTGTGGGAGGTACAAAGAGGGGCGTGGCAATAACGCCCATTTTTCACAGGGCTATAGACACTATAAAAACATTACACTGTACAAAATTTCAAGTATTTTTATACACTGGTTTTAATGTTATAAGCTGTTAACTTTTGGTGCAAAAAGGTACCTTTGTGTGGGAGGTACCAAAAGGGGCGTGACAACAACACCCATTTTTCCCTGGACTGTAGGAAATATAAAAGCATAATACTGTACAAAATGTCAAGTATTTTTATACACTGTTATTAATGTTATAAGCTGTTAACTTTTGGTGCAAAATGGTGCATTTGTGTGGTAGGTACCAAAAGGGACGTGGCGACTTCGCCCATTTTTCTCGAGTTGATAACGACTAATAAGCTAATACTTTGTGTGGAATTTCACAAGATTCGAATAAGTAGTATAGCAGTTATTAAAGAATCAATATTTCACAACAATTTAACCCTTTGTGGGGGAGGTACTAGAAGGAGTGGACCAATATGGCCCATCTTCGAACTTAGCCGGAGATAGAAAAAAATATTACCACATACCAAATTTGAGGTCAATCGGTAACTCCTTTCGAGAGTTATCGTGCGCACCAGTCAGCAGACAGACAGATACACAGACAGACAGACAGACGGACGGACATTGCTCATTCGACTTAAAATGACCCAAAACGGATTTCCTCCGAACATACTTGGGGTCTTAGGTCACTCCTTCGACGTGTTACACTTTTTTCCGTAGCAAATGATATATACCCTCGTCACACTAAAGTAAGGGTATAAAAATTGGTAAGAAATATATATTTTTCTATATTTATGTATATAACACATATGTATGTATTCTTCTAACTTATTTTTCGCTTTATGTATTCCAACAAGTGTAAATATGTCCCTCAAAATTAATTTGTTGCATTCTCATTTAAACTTTTTCCCCGAGAATCTTGGCGACGTAAGGGACGAACATGTTTCACCAAGATGAAAAAATGATGGGAGATTATATTTGGTTCCTCATTAAAGAACCCGATTCTGAAATCTACAAACGTCAACAAATAACTCACAATTACTTCTAATAAAACTTGTACACGTAAATAAACTCAAATGTACATAATACAAAAAAAGTAAGAAATAAAATCGTTATATAAACAGAAATTAAAAAAAAGATTTTTAGAAATTCTCTTACCTTTACCAAAATTGCTATAATTTCTACATTTATCCATAGATTTTTTTTCAAATAGGCATTATTTTTTTCGCTAGGATACAAACTATAAAAATTAAATTAAAATATTTTTTTTATATTTTTTGTTTTTTTTTGTCCCAGGATTTTTTTTGGTAAAAAATCGCCTTTTTCCAATTTGTTTAATGACTGTTACTAAACCACTGTTTCAAAGTGAAAGAGATGTTTCCAACATTAGTAGCCCACATTAATAGCTTCAATTTAACGTATAAGCCGACCTGATCGGGCATATACTCCAAAAATTAAAGTGCAAATACTAAGGGTACCTTCGACGATAATAGCATTTTTAATAAAAAAATATTGAAAAAAAGGTATCCATAAAAAATTTTTGGTTTTGATTTTATATAATAGTATGGCACAATTTATACAAAAAAAAACATTTTTAGGTCTTGGACACATAGTGTAATTTTTGTTGCATAGTGGAATTTATTTATTTAATTAATTCATATACTTGGACAGGTTCAGAATCAAAATCCATCGGGCAAAATTCAATAAGTTCTTAAGTAGTTTTTAAGTACTCTAAACCCCGAAATTAGACAAGGATCCAAGGCTTATTTTGAGATATTAACTTTGAAAATAGGCCAATCGGGTATTTCTTAGAAATTGGGTCAAAGTTGACTACTTTTCTTATTTTATAGGAAAAGAAAAACTTTTATTGTTGGTTTTTATTTTTTTTCTACATGTTTTTACGTATTTGCTCAAATGCGCAACAAAATTTTTTATATTTTTTCGTTTCACAGATTTTCGCATTTTCCAATTTCTTTTTCCATAATTTGTGTATATTATTCGAACTTTCTATTAACAAGTAGAATAAATGATTTTTCAAGCTTGAGGTCTTTTTTTGAGTGATTTATTTATTTATATTTTTATATCGATATTTCGCAATATTCGTGAATTGAATCATCTGGATGTTTCTACAATAAAAACACAAAAATAAATACAAACTTAAAATGAATATCACAGATGGATAAGATAAACAAATTTAAGACATCTTTGAGATTGACCACTTACACGTAAAAAAGATAAAAGAGAATAATACTTAAAGCTAAGGTAGCATCACTACCATCGTCTTCTGTTGTAAAAATTGCACTGTTTGTTTTCTACTTATTGTATTGGAATCGCACTTTCTTTTTTCGACTTTGTCGAACCGTTTTTCATACATTTTAAAAGCTTTAAAAGCTTTTTTTAAGAAAATTCAAATTTGTTTCCGCATTATGAGCAAATACGTCAAACCATGTAGAAAAATAAAAGTTTTACTTTTCGTTTAAATCCAAAAATAGTAAATTTGGCCCAATTTCTAAGATATATCTCAAAATAGTCCTTGGATCCTTGTCTTCTTTCGAGATTTTCCAGAACTCAAAAATGTTTACTAGAACAAAATGTAGTGAATTACGTCGGATAAAGTTTTCTGGACATAGAGCAAAATATATGGCCGATTTTGAATTTAAAGAATTTGTGCAAAAACTAGATTTTAAGTAATATTTGTAAAATATAAATATGTCAGCGTCCACATTTATTTACTAAAGCTAAAGTCGTTTAAAATCTAGATCAAAACAAAATATTTAAATGTATCTACAGGGTGGCTGATATGTATTGCAACGAACTTCAGGTTGCTATCATTTCTAAACCGCTAGTCTGATAGCTGACAGATTTATTTCAGTGACAGTTCATTTTATTGTTTACAAGCTTACAAAAGCATTTTGATCTATTGCATTCAGAAAAAAAGTTATTCGTGATGGAATTCAAGCGTGATAGTGTGATTGCTTTATATTTGGGTGGAAAAACACAAGTGGCTATCGTTAGAGCCCTCCAGCATTTAAATGTGAATAAATCTTTTGTTTCTCGTACCATCCAAAAATTGGACGAAAAAAACGGTAACAACACCAGAAATGATCCGAAAAGTGAAGGCCAGATTTGATCGAAATCCACGCCGCAGTGGTAGAAAAATTGCTCGTGAGCTGATCATATAGCGAGAACGGATACAACACATATTAAAAAATTAGCTTCGACTAAAGCCATTGAAGTTCCAAAAAGTGCAAGAGCTCACCGATGCACAAAAAAAAGTTAGACTGGAAAGATCCAAGGAGTTGCTTCGCTTGCACGAAAGTGGCCAGTTACCGAATATGGTTTTCTCCGATGAGAAGCCATTCCAAATTGAGCAGTTTGTGAACAAACAAAATGATCGGGTTTACTTGCCAAAGAGGTCAGCTGAAAATTTACACCTTCGATTGGCCACCAGAACTCAAGCGCCGCCGATGGTAATGGTGTGGGCCGCCGTAACGGCAGATGGTCGCTCCCCGCTCGTGTTCATCGACCATGGGGTCAAAATAAATGCCGAATATTATCGGGAAAATGTCCTAAAGACAGTATTGAAGCCCTGGGCAGGCAAACATTTCGGCGGCAGACCATGGACATTCCAACAGGACTCAGCACCATCGCACTCAGCACGCGTCAACCAAGAATGGCTTAAAAAGGAGGTTCCTCGCTTCATTTCTACCGCACAATGGCCACCAAGATCTCCGGATCTCAATCCGTTGGACTTTTGCGCCTGGGGCATTTTAGAGAGTAAGGTTTGCACTAAAAAAATACCAAAGAATCGATCATCTCAAGACGGCGATTCGCCGGGAATGGGCCAAAATACCGCAGAGCCACTTTCGTGCAGCGTGTGATGGCTTTGTCGGCCGTTTGAAGGCCATAATTCGAGCCAAAGGTAGCCAATTCTGTTTCTAAAAGTTTATGTTATTTCCGACATTTTTTGCTTTTGAACAATAACATTTAAAAAAAAAAATAAAAAAATATAGCGCTTTACTTTGTTGCATTACATATCAGCCACCCTGTAAAGTGTGGTTAAATTTTATGGGCCGATTTTGAATAAAACACAAATTATTTAGGAAATTATTGTCATTTCTTTTTATTATAATAATATTGGTATTCAATTATGTATGGAACAAAATATCGGCCAAATGGCCGCCACGACCTCGCCGGCACACCCCCATCCGATGGTCCACATTTTCGATGACGCTGAGGCACAATTGAGGTTCTATGCCGTTAATGTGCCGAATTATCTCATCCTTTAGCTCTTGAATTGTTGCTGGCTTATCGACGTACACCTTTTCTTTCAAATAACCTCAAAGTAAGAAGTCCAACGGTGTCAAATCACATGATCTTGGCGGCCCATTGACATAGCCACGACGTGAGATAACACGGCCATTGAATTTGTTGCACAAAAGAGCCATTGTTTTGTTAGCTGTGTGGCAAGTGGCACCGTCCGGTTGAAACCACATATTGTCCACATCCATATCTTCCAATTCGAGCCATAAACAGTTCGTTACCATCTCACAATAGCGAACACCATTCACAGTAACTGCCTGACCGACCTCATTTCGAAGAAGTATGGCCCGATGACGTCGCCAGGCCATAAGCCGCACCAAACGAACAGAGCAAGCATGCACAGGTATTTGCACATCTCCTACAGGCCTGGTTTGCTGAAATTTGCGCACAATTCTCCCGATTGTGGACACATTTGGTTGATTATGCTGATCAAAAAAACATCACGAAGCGCACGAAATGCATTTTGATTTGAACGCCCGTTTCCGTAAAAGGCTTGAAAAACTTTAACGCGTTGCTCGATTGTGTATCTTTCCATGGTTCAAATTGAGTTAGTCTGAAATTGAGAAATGTTAAATGAAATGCAGAAAAAACTTGACGTTTAGGTGTGATTCACATTCAACATCGGCCCTTCAAAATTAACCACCCTTTAATAAAACAAATGTTATGAACGTTCGAATGAAAGTATTTTCTATATTTTTTGCTCGATTTCTAATGTTTAAATCTTCATACCTCCAAAAGTTTTAAAGATTTTTCCAACAATTTTTTATCCTCCATATTAGAGCACCACACTTAACATTTCCAATTTTCGTCAAAATTGGAGGGAGACCTTAAGAAAATTTGCTTGATCACTAAACGTGATTCACGTCACCTCAAAATAGGATAAGGGCATGATATCGATATCTCACTTAGTTATCGTGTTATCGAACGTAAAATGTAAAAACATATATTTTTTCATCCCAATTCGAAAAATATAAGAAAATAAACTTTTGAGTTATAGATAAAAAATAAAAATAACTTTTTGAGTTATCGATAACTGCATTAGTAATCGACGCATGGTATTAGTTTATTAGTCGCTATCACCTCGAGAAAAGTCGGTGATGTAGCCACCCCCTTTTTTGTACCTCCCACACAAATGAAGAATTTTGAAACAAAAGTTAACTGTTTATAGCTTTAATATCAGTGCATACAAATACTTAATAGTTTGTCCAGTGAAAAATGGGCGTCGTTCGAATGTCCCTTGTGGTACCTTCCACAAAAATGAACCATTTTGCTGCAAATGTTAACAGCTTATAACTGTAATAAAGGTGCACACAAAAACTTGAAATTTTGTACAGTGTAATGCTTATATAGTACCTACAATCCAGTGAAAAGTGGGAGTCACTGGCACGCCCCTTTTGGTACCTCCCATACAAATGGACTGTTTTGCACCAAATGTTAACAGCTTATAGATTTAATACCAGTACATACTTTAAAGTTATTAAATGAAATTAAAGTTGTAATTTAAATGTATTAAAACTAAAAAATTTCCAGTAAGGAAAGGCAGATGCGATAAGGGTCATTGCGATAATAATTTGGAATAATTGGTAAATGGGTAGGAAAATATTACCTAATTCTGAACCGATAATCGCTAAATTAAGCAATATTCATTCCTAAATTGAGAAACATCTTTCTGGAAAATTTTTATGATCAGAAGTAAAGTACAACTTCTATAGCGCTTTGATACCAAATCAGTAGGAACATATATATGGAGGTTATTTATATAACCCTGAACAGATTTTCTCTGAACACTCATTCATGTAAAAATACCTCTTTCTGTTGAATTTCGTACTGATCGGGTGTAAATTGCAGTCTTTACAGTGCTTACATGTCAAATCGGGGGTAAATCTGAACCGATTTCTTCGAAATTTAACAGTGTTCATTCATATAATAAGAAGCCTCTTTCTACCGAATTTCATACTGATCGGATATAAAGTAAAGTTTTTACAGAGCTTACATGTCAAATCGGGGCTAACATAATATGTGGGCTATTAAATCGGGATCGTCCTTGGGCCAAAAAAAGATATGTGTAAAGTTTCGTCGAGATCGGACCATAATTGCGATCTGTACTTTGATTACAAGAATACATGCACAGACAGACAGACAGACGGACATAGCTAAATCAACTCAGAAATTGATTCTAAGTCGATCGGTATAATAAACGATGGGTCTATTTCTTCTCCTTTTGGATGTTACAAACAAATGCATAAAGTTATAATACCCTGTACCACAGTGTGGTGTAGGGTATAAAAAATTTCCGAATATTTTTTGGGACTGAAGGTGGGGGATTCTGAAGTCGGTTTACCCGACTGAACTTTTTTAATTGTTTTAAAAAAGTTTCTTTAGACCTTTCTGGCGGATATTTTTACAGACTTTGCAATGGCTTTGTATTGTGACGTTAGATCTGGGTTTTCAATTTTCCCGTGTTTAAGATTGTTTCCTTCCTCTAGAAGTTTCCATGTTTTCTCCGACAATACTCGTACAACCTAGGAAAAATACAATCTTTAGATCAAAAAAGTCAACAAATTTTTGAAAATCTTGTTTAAAGTAAATATATTTGGAAACATTTCTGAACAATGGATTTGCTTGTAGTTATATTTTGTTCTAATATTTAACGGGTGATCTAAGTAGAGATACTTTTTTTAATAGCCTTTTTTTGACAGATCACGTGTGAGTCGTCTCATGCTGTCATGTTATTGTTGTTAAGTATTGTTTAGCATTTCATCATGGAAAGACTTAAGCCTGAACAACGTTTACAAATTATTCAGTTTTATTGTCAAATTAATCGTTCGCCAATTGCGCTAAGTGAATTTTTTTAAATCTAAAAAAAACACTTTCCAGTCGACCCACGACCTTGACACCCATCAGCAATATTTTAGCTTTCGTTAAGAGCTATCTTTTTGCCATTGACCGATTCCCGATCCGACGTACCGGAATCATCGGTCCATATTTCTTCAAAAATGATGCCGGTGAGAAAGTAACCGTCAATGGCGACCGTTATCGTGCCATGACAACCGACTATTTGATGCCTGAAATAGAAGCTCGTGATGTCGGCGACATTTGGTTTCAACAAGACGGCGCCACTTCCCACACATCGCATGAATCTATGGATTTATTGAGAGAACACTTCGCTGAGCAGATAATTTCACGTTTTGGGCCGGTCGATTGGCCACCAAGATCGTGTGATATCACACCGTTACACTTTTTCCTGTGGGGATATGTAAAGTCTAAAGTTTATGCGGACAAACCCGCTTCGACTCAGGCCTTGGAGCACAACATCACGCGTGTCATTCTCTAGTTACCAGTCGAAATGCTCAAACGAGTCATCGAAAATTGGACTCAATGGATGGACCATCTGAGACGTAGCCACGACCAAAATTTGATAGACATAATCTTCAAGAAATAAATGCCAAAGAATGTTCTTTCAAATGATAATAAACATTCCCCATTCAATTGAATTTTATTTTAAGCGCACCAAATGAATTTTATTGAATTTCAAATAAAATATATTTGTTCGAAAATACATATATAATAGGCCGGGTCGATTTGTGGGGAGGCAAAAAAAGTCGCCATTGCTCAGTGAAAATCGCATTCTAGGGATCAAAATAAGAAACTTTGCCGAAGGAACCATACCTCTAAAACGAATTCTGATGTCCCGGAATTTGGGTCGAACTTTTGGGTAGGGGCAAATTTTGAAAAATCCCACTTTGACCCATTTGGAGTGCTCCAATCGAGTCCTAATGTATGACCGACCCCCACTAACTTTGGAGGCCCGACCCACCCATGCCAGTGGCACACCCCCTGGAACCCCCTGGAGGTTCCATACATTTGGACTCGATTGGAGCACTCTAAATGGTTCCTTCGGCAAAGTTTCTTATTTTGATCCCTAGAATACGATTTTCACTTAGCACTTCACTGAGTGGGGGTCGGTCATACATTTGGACTCGATTGGAGCACTCTAAATGGGTCAAAGTGGGATTTTTTCCGGGACATCAGAATTCGTTTTTGAGGTATGGTTCCTTCGGCAAAGTTTCTTATTTTGATCCCTAGAATACGATTTTTACTGAGCAATGGGCGATTTTTAAATCGACCCGCCCTAATATATAATATTCAAAATTTTTTATTTCAAACCTATTTTATATCCAACAAATGTATTTATATTATTTTTTTTTATATCGAGCTGATTTTACAAAAAAAAATATTGTTTTTAGAAGTTTTTTTGTTAATGATCGATTTAATTTTTATTTAGATTTATTTATTGAATGTTTTCACATTCGAATTGTTCAGCTTTTCGATCAACTCTTCCTTTCGAAAGAGAGGTTTTTGTGGTGTATTGGAAAAGATAAGACACTGCACTCTGAAAGCCATGTAAACACATACCCTTATACGTATTTCAATCCTGTGCGGGGATATCATCAGAGGGTTTTATACATGACACAGTGTGAGCTTGTAGTTGTGGCGATCATCACTTGTATATATACCAATCTACAAAGAAATTTGCATATGGGAATTATATATACCTACGAAGAAAGCGTACAAGTCACACAGCCAAAACTTTAAGCGAGACTTAAATTCACCATTTTCACCACCCATGTGACTGGTAAGGGTTGCCAGTTCGACACAGTTGTCTCTACACCAATCGCCAGGTAGATGGCGTGGATTCTGAGATTAGTTGGACGATTAGAAAGACTTTACTACATTTCAGAAAGCATAGTATTTTTTGTTGAATATCAAATATTTTATGTTATTATTTAGAATTCATTAACACTGCGTGTTGAAAATGAGCAGCTTCTTTCTAATTGTATTTAGGCGGGCTGATCCTTATTATTTAAATGTTTTTAGAAGTTTTTTTGTTAATGATCGATTTAATTTTTATTTAGATTTATTTATTGAATGTTTTCACATTCGAATTGTTCAGCTTTTCGATCAACTCTTCCTTTCGAAAGAGAGGTTTTTGTGGTGTATTGGAAAAGATAAGACACTGCGCTCTGAAAGCCATGTAAACACATACCCTTATACGTATTTCAATCCTGTACGGGGATATCATCAGAGGGTTTTATACATGACACAGTGTGAGCTTGTAGTTGTGGCGATCATCACTTGTATATATACCAATCTACAAAGAAATTTGCATATGGGAATTATATATACCTACGAAGAAAGCGTACAAGTCACACAGCCTCTGATGATATCCCCGCACAGGATTGAAATACGTATAAGGGTATGTGTTTACATGGCTTTCAGAGCGCAGTGTCTTATCTTTTCCAATACACCACAAAAACCTCTCTTTCGAAAGGAAGAGTTGATCGAAAAGCTGAACAATTCGAATGTGAAAACATTCAATAAATAAATCTAAAAAAAAAAAATATTTATTTTCAAATATGTATTTACAATCATATTTTTTCCCTTTTTACACATTCACCTTTTTCAATGTTTTATTCTAGAATTGGCATCCCTGCCGATACTAAAACTACTGTTCTCTGTTGGGGCTTTGTTGCTTATTGTTTTCTGAGAGTGCGACTGTTTCAATTCCATTACATTTGCCTACTTCAAATGGGGGCATTTTTGCACAGAGTTTCTCTCTCTCGTTCACTGTACGGTTGTTATCGCTCATTCGAGTGCGTATGATAAAATTACGCTCTGCTGCAATTGTGGAGCTCTCGCTCTGCCTGGCGGCATGTATTTTTTCCGTTGGCTGCGCTACCTCAACAAAACTATGTGCTCACAGTGCGTTTAGCTTGTAATTGCCTCAATTGCCTCGAAACACCCAACCAAATAGGTGGTGGGTGGACTAACGTTCGTTAAAGCCGTGCGGATTTTTTTTATACAGAAAACTGCTCGTTCAAAAAACAAACAAGAAGAAAAGCAAAAACAAGAAAAAAATAAACAACAAAACAAATAAAGTGTTAATAACGTGTTTTTGTTTCTTTGCTGCTGCTTGTGCGGGGTTATGCATGCGTTGTGTTTGTATGTACGCCACGGGAATGAGATTTTTCTGCGTTTCCAACTCTCGGTAAAAGAAACAACAGAGCCGCGCCGCGTCTTGTGTCTGCTCTAATAAGAAATTTCCAAGAAGAAAACCAGATAAAAGAAGCAAAGAATCACGAAAGAAAAAAATTAATGAATTAAATTGCAATCTTCGGTAAAATGTGTAGTTGTTTTGAGTAAAATAAAAGCCAAACAATAAAAGTGAGTGGTTTGAGTTGATAAAATGTTTTTTATAGTAATTTTAGGGAATTAATGTAAAATTTAAGCGTTTTTTTCGGCTTGTGTTAATGATTTTGTTGCTGTGGTTTTATGTGTCAAGTCACCAGAAATATTTGAAAGAAGAAAAAACACGGGAACATATGTAAAGTGATACAATCAAAGACAACTTTGATAGTGAGCGAGCGAGAGAGAGAAAGATAGAGAGCCATAGGAGGTTTTGTAGTGTTATTCATAAATTTCACAGCATTGCTGAGAGAGCGAGAGAGAGCTCGGTGGCCGTTATTTGGCCACTGGCAGAGTAAAACAGAAACCGTAAAACACAGCGAATTGCATTCGCAAAAATTGAGCATAGAAAAAAAATAACAAAAATCAGCTGTTGAAGAAAGAATTTAGTGGAAAAGAAACAATATTAAACAAAATCCAAGAAATTAAGTAATAAAATGTGAGGGAATTTAAGCAAAAATCATTTAAGGATTATTTCAAGGTGTTTTTTTAGTTTTGTGTGAATTGATTTTTGCTTGTCGGGAGGAAGAAAAACAGAATTGTGATAAGTAAAAAAATACAACTGCAAATTTTCAGTGACCTGTCAAACCTCTTTTCTTTCTTAACTATTGGCAAATCCCCAAATGCCCCCACTACGTCTCCCTAATTCAGAGTGACTGAGTGGCCCTCAAATAGTAGTTAAAGTTACTCAACCCAAAAAAAATAAAAAAACAAACGTAAATAATAAATTTGGAAAGAAAAGAAAAAACAGTAACAAAATAAAAGAAAAAAATTAACAAAAATACTAATTAAATTAGAAAATCCAAAATAAACTAATTTTTTTTTGGAAAAATTGTAGTAAAATGAAAACATAAATTTATAACAATAGCAAAAATCTTAAAAATTAAGGAAAAAAATTACAAATTTAAACAAATGAAAAAATTAATAAAACGAAAAAATTTAATTTAAAAATTTAATAAAATGGTAAAATAAAAATTAAAAGATAAATTAAAAACATTTTTTTTTCGAATTTAATCAAGTAAAGAAAATTTTAGCAATTTCTGTTTTTAATTTTTCCTTTATTACTTATCTTTTTTTTGTGAATAGATAAACTTTATACCTAAAAAAAGACCAGAAAAACTTCAAAAACCTTAAACACAAAAAATAGCACCGAAAAGAAACCAAAAATATAATTACAAAATTTATAACAAATCGCAAAAAAACTACCAAATTATTTTGCTCACCCCCATTTGAAGCAAAGCTGCTGCGCTGCGGAAGAGTAGCAAACAAAAAAAAATACAATATAATTTTTCGTAAATTTGTTTCTTCATTATACATCGTCACTGTGTCCGTCCTTCCCTGGTCAGCAGGGCCGAAAAAAATATTTTTTTTCTGACGTTGCTGCCGCATAATTATTGTTTGTTTTTGTTGTGCCTTCCTTCCTCATCCAACCAGACAGACAGTCGGTCATTTAGCCAGCCAGCCAAACCAATAGCCACAGTCACCCCACCAACCAACCAGGAACAGTAGTAGTCCTCCCTCCAGTATTGTTTTTA
This sequence comes from Eudasyphora cyanicolor, assembly GCA_963930755.1. Taxonomy (NCBI): domain Eukaryota; kingdom Metazoa; phylum Arthropoda; class Insecta; order Diptera; family Muscidae; genus Eudasyphora; species Eudasyphora cyanicolor. Next base: position 23,813,962 of record OZ005737.1, on the reverse strand, counting down.
GTTTTTGTTTTCCTGCCGCCGTTGTCGCATTATTATCATCTCCCATCATCTTCACGTCAACAATTTTGTTTTTGGGATTTCTTCTTCTTTGCCGCAAAAACAACAACAATAATAAGACAAAGTGTGATGTAAGTTTTAATATTTTTGTTTTCTTCTTTCTTTAATTTTTTTTGAAATAGTTTTTATTAATGAACGTTATTTATACTTCATTTAAGTTTATTTTTTAACACAATTTCCTTTTTTGGAACTTAAATATTCCCAATTAAATCACTCAAGTGTGTGTTTGAATCTTTTCGCTTCAAATTGCTGCTCTCTTTTAGCATCACTTTCGTTTTTTCTTTTTTGCATCGGAAAGTCGAAAGTGTGAATTGGATATAGCCCTTGGCAACAACAAGTGGTTTAAAACTAGTTTGGCAACTCTAACTAACCGTATGTCATGTTTACAGCTGCTGGTTAAAACTGACAGATCAAGTGAAAAACTTGGGATGTAGAACAGCTTCAGACAAGATCAGTGTTGCCACCCACCAACCGCATAAGAAATCTAAACCAAAATCCTGCCAAAAAAATAGTAACGGGTGTTTTTTTAGAGTAATAGAACTTTTAATAAAAATAAAGCAAAGGTCCCACAATTAGTCGACATAACAATGAAAACACAATAAACATTGAGGAGTACGTGGAGAACCTATCCAGGAGGTCTGACAGATCTTGCCGTCACCGATTTTCGTATAATGGATAACTGTGTATCAAATAGGATGGCTCCGATGACGGGCCATTTGGGCCCTTGGTATCACTAGGGACCTCGTTTGGTCTATTTGAGCTCCGGCTGCCACCCTTACCTAATGGCATAAACTTATCTGTTTTCTAATCCCAGTTTAATTTATATTAAAAAACTTCTTAGCTTTGTTTTAATTTAACTCTAAAACACAGTGTCCCGGAATTAGACAAAATTCACCCAGAACTGATAATAGGGGCAACGGAAACTAGCGCCAGGCTCCTAGTTAACAGCATTCAGACATTCTGGCAAAGAAAGGAGATAGGTTAGATAAAACTGGCGCGGGATAACGCTTATTAATATCACCAACTAAGTTATCGCTCAAATCATCAATAAACATCTATCTGACGCCTTCAATCCGGCGTTACGCAGTGAGCAAATCGGGTTCCGCCCACACAGATCGTTTATGAATTAGAGTTGTGTAGTTCGTGCACGAACTAGTTCAATTGAACGGGTCACTTTACTGAACGGTACGAACTAGTTCACACAACTCGTTCATTTCAGCTCAGTAGTTCAACCCTGTCATTTCGTTTTCTCTTCTCATTTCGCTCTCTCTTCTCAGCTGTTATGTGTTGTTTCCATTTTTATGTCATCATGAATGTAGGATTCTTCCTATACAAATGCGTTTGTATATTCAATTCATTCCATTCATGTTCCAATCAGATTCCTTTAATAGCGGCTGATTTGAACTGGTCATCTGAACGAAACAACTGCTGAACCAAAGAGCTGTTTAAGTAAAGTGAGCTGCTGAACTAAGCTAAAGAGCCGGTGAGCTAAAGAGCTGAAGTGAACTATTGAACTAAATGAACGAACTAGTTCACTCAACTGCACTGAACTAAAAAGAGCGATCACTTAAATGAATCATCATCATTCATCCAGAACTACTAAAGGGGCACTGGAAACTAGAGCCAGGCTCCTAGCCAACACCATTCAGAAGTTCTACCAATCAAACGAGATTTGTGATAAAGTAAAAGAGGGAGTGATCATAAACATACCGAAAAAGGAAGATCTAACGTTCTGCAAACTCTAGCGCGGGTTAACTCTTATTAATATCACCAACAAAGTTATCGCTCAAATCATCAATAAACATATATTTGACGCCTTCAATTCGGTGCTACACAGTAGACAAGCCGGGTTCCGCCCACACAGAACGACATAAACTAGTAATCATCATTGAACAGTCAGAAGAGTGGCCACTCTATCTAACTTTCCTAGACTTCGAAAAGGCATGCCGCCAAAATCGTCGGCATAGTCAAAATCAAAAACCTGACCGGATTTTTCCTCAGCACAAATGTGAAGCTATCCCCTGCTAAATTATCAGCCACACTGTTCACCACCTGGACAAAGGAAGATTCCTTAAAACTGGCTGTCGAAGTTGATGGACAAAGAATTCCGACAGTAAATCACCCCAAGATACTTAAAGCCTTTTCCTGTCCTCAGCGCATGCCACCATGATTTGCAACAAAGTACGCTAGCGGAATAAGGTCCTCAAGTCGCTAGCCGGTAGCACTTGGGGCATGGACAAACAAACCCTACTCACCACGTATAATCAGCGGGTCGGTGATGAATTATGCGGCGCCAATATGGACCCCAAGTGTGAGAAAGACTAGGTGGGATCACCTTCCAGACTGAGAACAATAAGAGGCTGTCTTCTGTGGACCATCTGCATGAAGAGACTAAAGTCCTTGCAGTTAGATTAGGGTGCACCACTTCACTCTGAGACCATTTGGTGCATTGTTTTCGTCCTGAGAAGATGAGTAAAAGAAGAGGTCGAAGAAGATGAAGGAGGTAATGAGTATAGCTAAAAGAGAGGAGTGATGGCTTTTTAGGACAGGATGATAGAGATTCCAGATTTTGCATCGTGTAATCACCTAGGTATCGATGTCTTCGTCTTGATAGAGTTGGACCATTGACAGAGAAGGTGATCGATTGTTTCCCGTTCCTCCTCATCCTCAAAGAGTCGACAGTAGTCGAATCGTTTTGCTACCTTGCTACCTGTTAAAGATCTAACATTACAGTGGCCAGTCAACGTCATCATTCAACGAATGTCAATCTTTGTGAGATTAATAAGATCTTTGGTGCTAGATTTCGATATGGCTGTCCATAGAGATTTAGTGATCCTTGCAGTGAAAGAGTACTGCGAACTTCTTTCAAAACAGTTCCTTCTGGGATGTCACCGGAGGGGTCATCCAAATCCTCCCGGGACATGTAAGGGAACTCATCGAGGCGAGATCCAACAACAACGCTCGGATCATCTAACTGAAGCCCCGTATATGGCAGGACAAAGAAACATACATCAGTATAGCGTTTCAGCAGCTATAGGACGAACACCACCCATCGCAGGTGTCGAGCAGAGCTTGCCCAGAAAGACAAGAGTAGCTCTAGCACAGATCAGGTAGGTTGGTGTAGCCGTCTAAACTACTATCGATCGAGATTAGACTCCATTCCTCAAATTTGTCCAGCATGCAGACAAGTCCTCACAATACCATCCACCTGTTTAACTGCCCCGCTAAGCCAACGAACCTGACCCCAGCTTCGTAATGGACCGATACTGTTGTGGCGGCCCGTTTTCTGGAACTGAAAATAGATAAATCGGTCAACGGAGCAGATGGAGAGCCCAACTAAATGTTTTATTTACAGCGATCGTGGCTACAACTATAACATTATCAAAGCCCTTTACACAAAGAGACATTCCGAATCCTGCCCGATGGAAGCGTCAGCCGAGCAATCACGGTAAGACAAGAATGTCTTCTCTCGCGATTGCTATTCTACATCGTTCTTGAATATGTATGTATTACGACGAGCACTATCCACACCATGAGGTATAACCTGGAGATTCAACAGAAGACTTGAGGACCTCGTTTACGCCGACGACATCTGTTTCCTAGCACACAGAAATGATGACATGCAAGGCAAGCTGGATTCTGTACAGACAGAGGCAACTAAAGCAGGTCTTAAAATAAACATGAACAAAACAAAAATTATGCGAATCAACGCCACAAATACCGCTTGTCTACAAATCAGGAATCATAACCTGGAGGATGTAGCAACATTCTGTTACCTTGGGAGCATGCCGACTACGTCTGGCGGATCCAGCGATGACATCCAAAACAGAATTAACGCCAGCTATCAATCTTTTGACCGTCTAAAAATATTCAACACCTGCGTAAACTCTATGCTTCTGTAGGGATGCGAGTCATGAAATACAGCAGCAATTAAAGATGTCAACGCATTCCAAACATTTATCAATCGCTGCCTACGACGCATCCTGAAAATATTCTGGCCAGCCATTATCTCCAACCAATTCCTATGGCAGAGAGAAAGATGTAAAGAAATGAATTAAATGCAACATCAAATGTAGATGCGGAGAGGAAAGCAAGATAGAATATATATTTATCGAAATAAATGCAGAAGTGAAACATAGTATACTAATTGGATGTGTTTACATTACCGAAATACTAGCTACGAAGAATTTTTATCAATATTATCTAATATTACCATGTCGTATAAAGACTGTTGCTGGCGATTTCAATAGTAACTTATTACTGGAAAATACGCTTAGAGATTCAATGGGAATTCTTGATTTACGCCCTACAAATACTACAATGCCGACACATTATTCAAAAACTACAAATAGTCTTCTTGAAATATTTTTCGTTTATCAACCTGCTAAAGCAATTCTCTATGATCAACTTTCTGCCCGTATGTTCTCCAGACATGACTTATTATTCATGACAAACGACACATTTGTGAGCCCTATACTCGAAGACGATGCCCTGGTATAACGAGATTTTAAAAATATTAACAACATTATGCTGCAGAACTTGTAAAAAGTACTCACTGGGACACTGTATAAGTACGAATTAGTTGATGAACAGATTATTAGCATCAAAGATAATATCGAACACATTTTCAACTTAGTTGTACCCTTACAAACTAAAATCATTAAACATAAACAATAACCCTGGTTTAAAGAAATAATTTGTACAAAAGGTGGAAACGATTCAAAACACCTGAAATCCACGAGCTGTACAAAGCAGCTAGGCGAGAAGTCGGCAAACTAATACAAATTGCAAAATCTTCTTACTACCAGGAAAGATTTGCAACCGCAGTGGGCAACAAAAAAGATGGCGGGAAATCAGAAATATAGGTATATGAAAAAAACATGACATTGAATGTTTCAGAGCAGTCGATTTAAATGAACTAAATACAAATTTTGTTGGCGTTCATCCTCCGGAAAACCAAATAAATGTTTATGCAAACTACATCAATACAACAACAGACAATACCTCCTCTTTTCGTTGCGTGGACAAAATGGAAGCTTTAAGCAGTATATTGTCGATCAAGTCTAATGCAGTTGGAATGGACGGGCTAAACCCAATATTTTTGAAGATGATATTACCGACGATATTGCCACAAATTACGTATATCTTCAATAGTATTCTTACAAAGTCGGCATTTCCTACATCCTGGAAGATGGTAAAAGTAATACCCATTCCAAAATCCTACAAAGATTTTCGCCGAATATCGATTTTTCCATTCATGTCTAAAGCTCTAGAAAAAATTATGCATACGCAAATGGATTTATTTGTATCACAAAATAACTATTTATCTCAATGGCAATCTAGTTTTCGTGCAAAAAGAAGTTGCATAACCGCTCTAGTTAATGTTATCGAAGAACTAAGAATACAATTCGACGCTAACTTAGATTCTTTTTTGTGCTTCTCGATCACAGCAAGGCTTTCGATACTGCGGATCATACTATCTTACTTACTAATCTAGAAAACATTTTCCACTTTTCTAATTCTACATGCCGTTTCATTATATCTTACATAACTAATCGCTCACAAGCTGTTTGTATTAATAATAAATTCTCAAACACACTTAGTCTAAACAAGGGTGTTCCACAAGGATCTGTATTAGGATCATTGCTATTCAGTATGTATATAAATGATTTACCAGTTGTACTTCGACACTGTAAGATACACATGTTCGCGGATGATGTATATATATATACGCAAGTACTCTTGTTAAATGTATTCAAAACTGTGCCGCTGGAATGAATGCGGACTTGAGCAGATGGGCAAATAATAATGAACTTCGCTTAAATCCAACTAAATCCAAGTGTTAATACATCTCGAAAAGAAAGAACGTCACCCCTCCAAATCATTTAATATACCTCAATAATTGCATCATCGACTACGTATCCGCTTCATCTAATCTTGGAGTAACATTCAAAGACCAATTGACAAATCACATCAATATAACTGTGGGAAAAGTTCACGGCATGCTACGGAGCCTATGGGCAGTACCCCTTTAGATATTTATATGCTACTTGCAAAAACACATTTAACTCCAGTTCTGCTGCATGGGTCCGAAATCTTTTACAACTGCAGCAATACTGACTTCTTGGAACATAAAGTCACTTTTAACAATATAGCACGATATGTTTTACAAAAAATGAAATGACAGAATTTCAGATTATTCCTACCAAATTTTGTAATATGGATTTTGAGAATTTTCTAAAATACAAAAATCTTTTGTTTGTGCACATGATAATTTATCTACAGGATATCTCTTTAATAATATTTTTGAAAGTAAAACGAAAAAAAATTGAGATATACTTTTCAGGATAATCAAGGATTAAGGACATTTTCGTCCTTAATAGACAAAAATTAATTACTTAATTTAATATTTTTAGGAAGGTTGTTAAATTCTTCCAAATGGTACTTACTTATATATCATTCAAATCTGATATTCCGTTCAAAAGTTATGTAGACTTGAAAAAGGCTACATTTGTAAAAAAAATGTTTTGGTGACCAACTTGGGCACTCTATAAAATCGAAACCGTTATGAATTTGGACAATCTGTAAATCTGTAAAAGTCTACATGGTCTTCTAGTATACGCGTGTAAAATTTCATTGACATTAAGTCCATAAATATTCGGAGTGGGTCGGTTTCCTTTGGAATTAACCTTTCTACAAAAGACTATTTTACATCAACGGGTTAACCTGTTTAGTTACCGAGATATCAGTTTCGTGATTTTACACAACTTTTCTTATTTGTTGGTTGTTTGTTTTTTAATCATTTCTTTACAAAGAAAGGCATAATTAAAGCAAATCCTACAATACGTAAACGGCAAAATGTATGTCCCAAATACTCCCCACTGCGATTTGTGTGAACTCTGGCGAAAAAATCAATTCAATGGACATGCCATGTAACAAATGTATGCATTTTATTTCTTTAGAAATACAAAATTCTTATCTAAAATGCAAAGAGGTACACACACATATGGGAAACAAATTAAATAAATATATTACAAACCTATATAACAATAATTTACATTTTGAAATTGCCAATAGACTTAAGTGCTCGCACTTAGTTTGTTCCAAGAATGTTTTCTTTATCAGTCCTGTTTTTTTGCTTTTCTTTGCTGCCGGTACATTTTTTGTTTGTATTAAATTTACGCTCTTGGTAATTGAGAACAACAATGTTTATGCTACTTCCGCTTAATATTGTAGGGCCTTGTGTTTTGCTTAGAGCTGTGGGTGGGCAGGCGGTCGTTTGCTATTGTGGTTAGTTGCCATACCATTTTTTTGTCCAATAAAAAAATTTTGAGGACATACAATTTCTAGCCAAGCATATGTTGTTTGATAAAGAGTTATGTACGAGTATATGCTATCATTGCTCGAAAACACCCTTTTGTACTTGCACATTACCCCTAGCAACCAGTCCACCAACACCCTTAGCTGTCATGTGGCCTGGTCAGTGGGTAGGTCGGTCGTTTGGTTGCTTGGTTGGTCGGCAAATGTCCTTTGTCAGGTCAAACTACTAAACCTGAATAAGTAAAATGTGGTAGCTATGGTCATGACCAACTTTGACATGTGGTGTTCTTATTCCGTTGTGTATTCAAATTAAAATTTTTATTTGGTTTATTTTACTCGTATATCGGTCATATTCTGGAGAAGGAAATAGTGGTAATATATCTGCATTAACACCATTGGGTGAAATTCAAATTTGATTTAAAAGATAATTTAAAATTGTTTTATTTTATTATTTAAATTGCATAGCTCGGAATGGCACAAAGTACCACGAGTTGTAAATCCCAAAAAATGTATGTAGTTCTGTAATTAGTATACCTATCAACTCCAAAAAGTATTGCAATTCAAAGCTGAAGTCTTCCTCTATACTACGAGTCCAAAATTAGCCGACCTAACCGAGAAAAGGCAAAAAATTTAGGAAGCTTTTTCTTTATTTCTCAAAATAATCTTCTTTTAGCTCGATACACTTTTTCAATAGCTTCGATACCCTGTTTATAGTAAGAACTGTCTGGCTCCCGACTTCACAGCTGGCAAATCTTTTTTTGCCGAGCCATTTGTTCATGTTTGGAAACAAAAATAATCCCAGAGAGCTAAATCTGACGATTAGGGTGAGTGCTGAAGCAATGCGAATTTTAATTCATTGATTTTGGCCATTTCAATAGTGGATGTTTGAACTGGGCCTTTGCATTGATTGTGAGCAAACGCTGCACCCATCTTACGCAAAGCTTTCTTATCGTCAAATTCTCCGTCAATATGCGATGTGAAACACTTTTTGAAATGCCTATGACTTCAGCTAGCACACAAACCTTCATGCGACGGTCATCCAATACCATTTTGAGGATTTTTTTCAAACCATTTCTGCCGTACATACCTTAATTGGTCGATCAATACGGTGTTCGCCATGGCAGCTCGGACGGCCCTGTTTAAACTCTGTCACCTAACATTTTATGGTGGAAAACGAAGAAGAAGAAGACTCCCCCAAAGCAGAATCTAGCTAAGTTTTAATATTGGTTGGACTCATACCTTTTAAATGAAAGTATTGTGTTACCTATCGGTGACCAATTTCTTCCATGTTTACAAATTCACTGAAATAGTTTACTTTTGAGTGCTCAAAAAAAATACTAAACAACGTTGCGTTTTGAAACTTAAAACATATTTATTTATTAATTTATATGAATTATAATACAAAGAAAAATTAACATTCTAATTTTACGGTCCAAGAAAAGCCGGGTTACAAAGACCATGTGTCTAGATTTTTGTAGCGACAGACCAGAGCCTTTGGTGGTAGTCGAACCCACGACCCCGTACTCATAGGTGAGCACGCTACTGGGGCGCTCTCTTAAAACATATGTTTTAGACGGTTGCCACTTTTCACGAAAGTAATTTTTTTCAAACTAATAACGCCATCTGTATACCAGGTCGAATAATTTGCGTCTTATTCGATCATTCGTCGGGTCTTTTTCTTTGCAAGAGTCGTCCCCTGAAGTCTGAGTAGGACTTTCGTAAGTAAGACTTACTTACTTACTTAAGCTCTTTTGGAGACTCGACCTTGTAGGTGTTCCTCTGGTGGAGACGCGACCACTGAGGTCTTCCTCAGTAGAAGTGTCGATTACTATGGTCTTCTTCTATACTAGGGTCGACCTCGGTGGTCTTCTTTTATTCTATAGTCGAGCTCAGAGCACATCTACGTTCTTCTTCAGATGGAGTGTCAACCACTGGGGTTTTTCCTTTGTAAGAGAGTCGACCACTGCGGTTTTCGTTTGTAGGAAAATCAATCACTGAAGTCTTCCTCTGTTGGATAGTCGACACGACCACGCTTACAGGACCATATCCTTTTCATGAAATTTTCCATAACCAAATCGCAAAGTGGCTGCCCTATGTCCTCGATAGCCTCACGAATTCTATCTTTGAGGTCTTGAATCGACGCTGGGCTGTTGGCGTACCCCTTATCTTTCACGTGGCCCCAAAGGAAGAGGTCGCATGGTGTTAAATCACAAGATCTCGGTGGCCAATTGTGATCACATCTTCGAGAAATAACGCGTCCGGAAACTTTTCCCGTAACAGAGCAATGGTTTCCAACCTCATTTTCGAAAAAGTAAGGTCCAATGACCCCGCCGGACCATAAACCGCACCAAACAGTCACACGTTGAGGATGGAGAGGCTTCTCAACAATAACTCTTGGGTTTTACGAGCCGCAGATGCGACAATTTTACTTGTTGACGTAGCCACCGAGGTGGAAATGGGCCTCATCAGTCAAGATGATTTTGTATCGTTCGTATCGTTTTTTTGTTCGATCGTTTTGTATCGTTCGATGATCGTGTATCGTTCCATTTTTAGTAATGGCGTAGTTTATACTTGTCAAATGTCAAAGAATAAAAGCTTCAAAAGTGACAGCTACCGAAATACCGGATGATTCAAAATAACACATCTTCTTGGAAACCCCTGTTTATTTAACCTCGGACGACTTCGTCAATGCTACATTAAATGTTCATCCTTTAGTCGATTTTTTTCTATATTAGGCCTTCCAGTGTACTATAGTCTCAAAGGCCTTCCAGTGTACTAGAGTCGACCTGTGAGGTCTTCCTCTATACTAGAGTCGACCTGTGAGGTCTTCGTTTTTACAAGAGTCGACCTCTGCGGTCTTCTTCTATACTATAGTCAACATCTGTGGTCTTCATCTACACTAGAGTCGACATCTGAGGTCTTTCTCTATATAAGAGTCAACATCTGACGTCTTCATTTATAATAGAGTCTACCTCTGAGGTCTTACTCTATAATAGAGTCGACCTCTGAGGTCTTACACTATACTAGAGTCGACCTCTGAGGTCTTACACTATACTAGAGTCGACCTCTGAGGTCTTACTCTATACTAGAGTCGACCTCTGAGGTCTTACTCTATACTAGAGTCGACCTCTGAGGTCTTACTCTATACTAGAGTCGACCTCTGAGGTCTTACACTATACTAGAGTCGACCTCTGAGGTCTTACTCTATACTAGAGTCGACCTCTGAGGTCTTACTCTATACTAGAGTCGACCTCTGAGGTCTTACACTATACTAGAGTCGACCTCTGAGGTCTTACACTATACTAGAGTCGACCTCTGAGGTCTTACTCTATACTAGAGTCGACCTCTGGGATCTTACTCTATACTACAGTCGATCTGTAAAGACTTACTATATACTAGAGTCGACCTCTGAGGTCTTCCTCTAGACTAGAGTCGATCTGTGAGGTCTTCGTTTTTACAAGAATCGACCTCTGCGGTCTTCTTCTATACTATAGTCAACATCTGTGGTCTTCATCTACACTAGAGTCGACATCTGAGGTCTTTCTCTATATAAGAGTCAACATCTGACGTCTTCATTTACAATAGAGTCGACATCTGAGGTCTTACTCTATAATAGAGTCGACATCTGAGGTCTTACTCTATAATAGAGTCGACCTCTGAGGTCTTACTCTATACTAGAGTCGACCTCTGAGGTCTTACTCTATACTAGGGTCGACCTCTGAGGTCTTATTCTATACTAGAGTCGACCTCTGGGATCTTACTCTATACTAGAGTCGACATCTGAGGTCTTATTTTATACTAGAGTCGACCTCCGAGCCCTTACTCTAGGTTAACTCTGAGGTCTTCCTCTATACTAGAGTCGACCTCTGAGGTCTTATTCTATACTAGAGTCGACCTCTGAGGTCTTCCTCTATACTAGAGTCGATCTCTGGGGTCTTCCTCTAAACTAGAGTCGACCCCTGAAGTCTTCCTCTATACTAAAGTCGACCGCTGAAGTCTTCCTCTATACTAGAGTCGACCTCAGAGGTCTTTTCGTTGTTTTTTTTTCACTATAGTCAACTACATTATTGAGGTTTTATTTTATATTTTCTATACTAGATTCTGGCGCTGATATCTGCTTTGTTCTAGAAACAATCGCTGAATCGCTTGCTCTAAACTTTCCCTCAGAATTAAATCCGTTATCTGGCTAAAATACTACTAATACTACCATTCAAAATATCAAATTCTTAAAACTGATATAAAAATAATCAAATCCACATTGTTTTCTTTCGGTTCTACTGCATATTCTACATTCACATATACTTTCGTACATATTTTATCATAATGTTTATGTTAACATTTCATTCATTAAAAATTGATTTATTTAGAAACTAGAATATGTATAATTCTGGTTGGTTAACTTTCATGATAACGAAAATGAAAACATTGTTTGTATATTAAAAAGTAAACATTTCTGATACGCTTTGAAAGAAATGTTGTGCGAGATTATTTAATGAATTAAAAAAAAAAAAACGAAAACTATTTGTATTCAAATATATAATAAACAGTTATGCGATTTTAATTAAAAAAAATCTCAAGGGAGATTATCATAAAGCAAACACTTGGTCAGAGCTACTCTGTAATTATGGTTAAAGTAATAAAAAAGTAGTTATCGATTATGTGCCTCTCCAGAATTGCAGAACTTTTAGTGCACATTAAAGAGAAATGTTTATAAACAAATTGTTTCCTAAGGCATATATGTAATAAAGGAGTGCTGATTTTGGGATGCTGTTAAACGCTTATAAGCGTATTACTTATAAGCGAACATTACTGCAAACTTATTGTTGGCTTTATTTACATATATTATTACCATATAAAAGATAAATGCTCTTTTATTACCATATAAAAGAGAAATGCTTATAAACAAATTCTTTCCTATGATAAATATTGTAGGAGTCCTGATTTTGGGGTGCATATATGTGTAAAATGCTTATAAGCGGCGTGCTTATAAGTGAAAACTACTGTAATGTAACTGTTGTTTTAGTAGCTATTCGACATAAAAGATAAATGCTTATAAACAACTACTTTCCTACTACCGTATAATTAATAAGTCGTGATTGGGGTGCATATAGGTATGTAATGCTTACAAGCGGGTTGCTTATAAACGAAAATTACTGTAATCTTATTGTTGTCTTTAGTAACTATTACGGTATTCTCTGCACGAACATCTCTGCGGCTACAAGTGATTTATCGAATTTGTTTATAAGCGAAAATTACTGTAATCTTATTGATATTTTTAGTAATTCCGTTATGATCTGTACGAATATTATTGTGGTGATCATTTCTTCAATGAGTGTACTACACATTGGGACAAGTGATTTCTCGAAGTTGCTTATAAGCGAAAATTACTGTTATGTTATTCTTGTTTTTAGTAACTATTGCGTTATATGACTACGATGTCCAATGTCCTACGACACTGAGGCGACAAGCAATTTCTCGAAGTCTGCTGATTTAGAAAATTGCTGAAGAAAACGACATCTGCAATAAAAATATTGCAGGATATTGTCGAAAGTCTGCATTATATAGGAGTTGTCTCTTTTTTTGGCTCAGCTACAAAGCATCCCGAAATTTATTTTAAGCATTCCACTTTAGTTCTATCTATTATTCTATTCTATCTATTATTTTATTTGTTTTTTTATCTGCTCAACTCCATTTATGCCCAAAGATTAGTTCTGCTCTAAATTTTTGTCATGGCAGTTTCTCACATTCATTGTCAGGCGATTTTTTGTGATTTCATTGCCATGTTAATATCAAACCTGACAAGACTTTTAATCTTTTTTTTTGTTCATTTTTTATCTTTTGTGGAATTACCGCCTCTAACCAGTCAGTCAGCCATCCAGCCCACATAACAATTACTCTAACGGTAGGTGACACCTACCACTGCGGCGTTTTAACGAGCTACAGAACAAAAATTCACTAAAATTATGGCACAAACTTGTTTGTAATAATTATAGCAAATATATACTCACTCATGGCTCTACTTAATTACATACAAAAGATATTGTCAATACGTGGGTTGCGTCATAACTAATGAGGAAATGAAAAGAAATTTCAGTGACCCCATTATATGTAAATGTTTAAACAAATTGCGGAGCAACTAAATAAATGAACTGATTTAGAGTTGAATAGGTATTTGAATAATTCATGGCGATGAAGTAATTTAGAAAAATGAAGAAATTAAAGTAGTGCATAAAATTACGCAGTTCTGTATGTCTTCAGACAGTAAGGTGACTTTGTATTTTTATTAAAAAAATATGTATTTATTCATAAGTAACCCTTCCCAGATTTTATTTATTTATATAAATTACAATACAAAGTAAATTTATATTCTAATTTTATGGTACAAGGAAAAGCCGGGTAACAAATACCATGTGGCTAGATTTTGCAGCGACAGACCAGAGCCTCTGATTTTAATACACTTATTTCAGTGGTTTCTTTTCACTTTCGTAGCACCTTTTCATATGACCTTGAGCTTTTCTGGAGATGCGGTCTTTGTCTCATCCATTGTGGCAAATCTCAGTCAGAAAAAAAGTCACAGGGGACCCAATCCGCTGAGTATGGTGCAGAAATGCTTGTAGCTTAGGACCGGTACACCCAAACACGTCTAATCTAATCTAATCTGCCAAAAGAAAAGTGGAAATGCTCCCCTCCGACTGCACTTCTTTATGGCCTGTAAGCCATATTTTACAGCCGATCCTACTGATCTCGAATTCTGGATGTCCGGTTTTCAATAGGAATTTATATTCTTAGTCTATTTTGTCCAATATCGTTCTCAGTAAATATACGAGGTCGGTTCCAAAATTAACCGACCTAACAAAGAAAACACAAAAAATGTGGGAAAATTTATTTTTTTTTTCTCAACATGATCTCCTTTTAGCTCGAAACACTTTTCCAGCGATTTTCAATAGCTTTGATTCCCTGTTTATAGCAAGAACTGTCTAGCTCCTGAAAAAAGCCATCAACCGCAACCTTCACCTCTTCATTGCTGGCAAATTTTTTTCCATCGAGCCATTTTTTCAAGTTTGGAAACAAAAAATAATCCCAGAGAGCTAAATCTGGCAAATAGGGTGCGTGCTGAAGCAATTCAAACTTTAATTCATTGATTTTGGCCATAGCAATAGTGTGTGTGTAAACTGGTGCATTGTCTTGATTGTGAGCAAACGCGGCACCCATCTTGCGCACTGTCTTCTCATCTTCAAAGTTTCCGTCAATATGCGATGAATAGCACTTTTTGAAATGGCTATGACTTCAGATAGCTCACGAACCTTCAAGCGACGTTCATCCTATACCATTTTTTGGATTTTTTCGAACCATTTCCGGCATGGACACCTCAATTCGTTACCCACTTCGGAGTTTAAACTCTGCCACCAAATACCCGACACCACACTGTGGTATTATATATTAGATATTTTGACTTTGTGCATTTGTTTGTAACACTTAAAAAACAATGAGATAGACCCATAGTTTATTATACCGATCGGCATAGAGTCACTTTCTGGGTCGCTATTTTCCGTCATGCCATGTCCGTCTGTCTGTCCATGTATTTTTTTTATCAAAGTGCAGGTCGTAAATCTTAAGCAATTTTTATGAAAATTTGTTCAGAGGCATTTCTTAGATTAGGAACGATCCCTTTTGAAAATGGGGCATATCGGTTTGTTTTGATATAACCCCCATATAAACCCATACCCACCGATGTCACTTCGTGACACTCTAAAGGACTCATTTTTCAATTTATACGAGTATGGCTGTAATTTAAGAATTTGTACTTTATATTGGACCTAATCGTCCCTAGTAAAAATAGGGCATATTGGTCCATGTTTTGATATAGCCCCCATTTAAAGGTATTCACCGGTGCCACTTCTTGACTTACAGTTAATTTATCTGACTGTAATTTAAGAATTTATAGTTTATATTGGACATAATCACATCCCTAGTAAAAAAAACTTTACATCGGTCCATGTTTTTCTATACCCCCACATTAAGATCCCCACCAATGTCACTTTTTGACGGTCTGGAGAACACATTTTTCAATTAATATGGTTGTAATTTAAGAATTTATTCTTTATATTGGACCTAATCGGCCCTAGTAAAAATGGGGTAGATCGGCTCATGTTTTGGTATAGCCCCCACATAAAGATATCCACTGATGTCACTTCTTGACCCTATAGAGAAAAAATTCTTCACTTTATCTGACTGAAATTTAAAAATGTATACTTTTTATTGAATTTAGTCTTCCCTGGTAAAAATGGGGTACATTCGTCCATGTTTTGGTATAGGTCCCATATGAAGGTCTCCACCGATGCCACTTCTTGACGCTCTATAGAACAAATTTTTCTGGCTGTAATTTAAGAATTTACACTTAATCGCCTCTAGTGAAAATATAAAGGTCTCCTCCTATTATACTTATTGGCGTTCTAGGGTACGTATTTTTTAACCCATCATGCGGAAATTTCAGTTTTTATACCCTCCACCATAGGATGGGGGGTATATTCATTTTGTCACTCCGTTTGTAACACCTCTAAATATTGATCTGATACCCCATAAAGTATATATATTCTTAATCGTCGTAAAATTCTAAGACGTCCGTCTGTCCGTCCGTTCGTCCGCCCATCCGTCCGTCCGATGTCTGTGGTAATCACGCTACAGTCCGCAATAATAGAGCTAGGTTGATCAAATTTGGTACAAATACTTCTTATAGTTGCAGGTTGTTTGGGATTGCAAATGGGCCATATCGGTCCATATTTAGATATAGCTCCCATATATGTATAGCATCTAACTTGTTGTGTTTTCTACTGTTCTCATCTACTATATTTTTTGTGTTTTCGGTGTTATTTTCTTTAGGTTTGAGGGTATATAAGATTCGGCATGGCCAAACTTAACGCTTTTACTTGTTATAGTTCATATTGCATTAATTCATCTCTAGTGTAAAATGGAGTATATTGGTCCATGTTCTGTTAAGTATAAGCCCCTTTCAGTTTTTATAGTTCATATTGCATTAAATCATCTTCTCTAGTGAAAATGGAGTATATTTGTCCATGTTCTGTTAAGGTCACGTTCTTTAACTTATATGCCTGGAATTTTGAAATGTACTCTATTTTACCTGTAACTACTGATAGTAATAATTGTTTTCCGTGAATTTGTTGGCAAGCAATGTTGGAGGGTCTTTCCTTACTGGTTTGTAGTTATAAACGAAGCAGCAGACTCCCCAAAACAGGATCTAGATCGGTTTATATATCTTAATTAATCCTCCATGGGATGGGGTGTACATACATTTTGTCACTCCGTTTGTAACACCACTAAATATTGATCTGAGATAATGTATATATATTATTAATCGTCGTAAAATTCTAATCCATGTCCGTCTGTTGTAATCACGCTACAATTTACAGGATTTTCAATTAAGAGTGATATGAAATAGTCTAATGGTGTTAAATCACAACTTCTTGGAGACCATTCAACTTTTATCGCAACAATTCAATTGTTTCATTTGCTGCGTGGTACGTAGCCACAACCGGTCAATGGAAAAATATAGCTCTTAAAGAGGGCTAAAATATTGCTCATGGGTGTCAAGGTCGTAGGTCGACTGGAAATTGTTTTTTTTTGGAATAAAAAAA
This sequence comes from Eudasyphora cyanicolor, assembly GCA_963930755.1. Classification (NCBI taxonomy): domain Eukaryota; kingdom Metazoa; phylum Arthropoda; class Insecta; order Diptera; family Muscidae; genus Eudasyphora; species Eudasyphora cyanicolor. Next base: position 23,796,932 of record OZ005737.1, on the reverse strand, counting down.
ATTGACATAGCATCATTTTCAAATGTGAACGGAAAGTTTATTTTTGCTCTAGCTCCTTAACGGTACGTCGGATCGGGTATCAGTCAATGGCAAAAATAGATCTTAACGAGAGCTAAAATATTGCTCATGGGTGTCAAGGTCGCACGTAGACTGGAAAGCGTATTTTTTTTTTTGGATTTTTAAAAAAAATGGACTTAGCATCATTTTTAAATGTGAACGGAAAATTTATTTTTGATCTAGTTCCTAGGTAGGTCGGATCGGGAATCGGTCAATGGCAGAAAGATAGCTCGAGGGCTAAAATATTGCTCATGGTTCTCAAGGTCGTAGGTCGACTGAAAAGTGTCTTTTTTTTGGATTTTAAAAATGTATTTCTTTTTTGGATTTTTAAAAAGGTGGCTGAAATTTGGTGCATATAGTACTTCTTATATCTGCAGGAATGCCGAAATTGAATACTGGCAATATCGGTCCATTTTTGGATATTGCCCCCGATTTGACTTCTTAACGACATAGAGACCACAAATGTCAACTGATCGGGCTGAAAATTGGTAACTGGGGTTTATTTATAACCGGTATCTTTCACAGGAACAGCGGTAGTCATAGGTCTAAGTTTTGATATAGCCCCCTTACAAAGGTCACTCTAGATTTGACTTCGTTACGCCACAAAAACCTCAAATTTCAACGAATTGGTCAGAAATTTGGTATAATGAGTAATTAGTAGTCATAACCATTCACATGCGATCCATGGTGGAGGGTATATAATAGGCCGGGTCGATTTGTGGGGAGGCAAAAAAAGTCGCCATTGCTCAGTGAAAATCGTATTCTAGGGATCAAAATAAGAAACTTTTCCGAAGGAAACGAATTCTGATGTCCCGGAATTTGGGTCGAACTTTTGGGTTGGGGGCAAATTTTGAAAAATCCCACTTTGACCCATTTAGAGTGCTCCAAGCGAGTCCAAATGTATGACCGACCCCCACTAACTTTGGAGGCCCGACCCACCCATGCCAGTGGCACACCCCCTTGGAACCCTCTGCGGGTTCCATACATTTAGACTCGATTGGAGCACTCTAAATGGGTCAAAGTGGGATTTTTTCCGGGACATCAGAATTCGTTTTAGAGGTATGGTTCCTTCGGCAAAGTTTCTTATTTTGATCCCTAGAATACGATTTTCACTGAGCAATGGGCGATTTTTAAATCGACCCGCCCTAGTATATAAGATTCGGCATGGTTGAACTTAATCCGTCTTTACTTGTTCAAACTACTACCGCCATATATCTGTCATTTCGGATAATTTTGGGAACGCCCTCGTACGATATCGATCCATGTGTTTACGTAGTTCCATGTGAAGTGTCTTCATATTTAAATTCCTAAATCTCTAGAGACCATATTATTTCTTTTCTAATGAAAATGGATCTAGCCGTTTGGATCTGCAGATATTCGATGATCTTGGAAATTAACAAAATATCTTGAAAATATTAATAGAAAAAGCTCTACAGACCTTATTATTTATTTTCTGATGAAAATTGGTCTAGCCTTGTGGATCTGCAAATATACGAGGATCTTGAAAATTAACAAAATATTTTGAAAATATTTATAGAAAATGTTTTTTGGTAGAAATTCAGTTTAAAAAATTTGATATCGACAGTTAAAAATATATATAAAAATTCTTAAAATAAAGCAAATTGCCAATTTTAAACTTGTCCACTGTGTGTGACACACCTATCTATGTATATACATACATAGATACTCGAACGGTGTCTAGAGTATTTAATTTAATAAAATTAATTAACCATTTATATGCTGTGGCAAACATGCAATCTAGTATCGAGCAAAAGGAAGGCAAGAAAGAACTACATGACGCAAATTAGCAAAATTGTACCAACACCCCCGCCACTAATAGAACCTTCCTTTCTCCGGAGCCCTGAAGAGGAAGTAGAGAGGTTTTGTGGCATCATCTCGAACACCAATACCTGGCGTTCATCATGCAGTGGTTGGCAGGGGAAACTGATAAAACCAATTCCAAACCTACCAAATGCTCTAATATTAATTGTACCCATGATTATTTCAAAACACTCTCCCCCTTATCCATTCGTAATAATTTGATACTTGTTGATACTAGAGAACAGAAATTAATTACGTCTTTATTGTTACTTATCAACATTCAAATATTGTAAATTTTCGTTGTCGACTTGGAGGTTTGAATGAAAGCGATTAAACTACTATGTCAGTCGAAATTGCGATACGGCTGTGTGGGACATGTGTCATATGCCAGGAAATGCTGGAAACTGATAATGGATTTCTTCTTCTAACAACGACTAAGAAGATAAGCGGTATTGTTTTGTTGATACCGCATTGCGGACGGGTTGAGATTGACGTTACCCGCAGCATTTGTTCAGAGGCACTGGAAGATATTCAATTTAACTTGAAAACAAGTAAGAAGATTTCTAATGTATATCTTAACATTGTGAGAGATGTAATAAGAAATTTTTTAATTATTGGGTGGGAGATGCCAGAAAGAGGGAGAAATTTTGTTCCTACTTTGTCAGACTATAGTCTTTGATAAAGTAGTCTAGAAAAATATATGACTCCGGTATTCATATTTGCATGGGATAATTTAATATGGTTGTTGCAAACATGACATTTGATTGCTGTGAAGAAAATATGCTCTTGATGACAAAAAGTCATATTTTAACATAAAATGGTCTCCTTGTAACCAGACATGTCCTCCATGGTCATAGTATAGTTCCTATAATCATAATATAGTCCCTATTGGTTGCCCTAACAGAATTGTCATATATTTTCTCCGCGTCTAAAGCCATTTTTTGCATGAATTTGTCTATTTGGGTGTAAAGGTTAGGGAGGTGGCCAGATCACATATACCAATGCAGAACTGCAGTGATACCATGGGCTCAGTTGTAACTCCTCCAAACTAACCTGTTTGATAAACAAACTTATCAATCGTACGAATATCAATGCCGGCAAGATTTGTCAGACTTCCTAGGGAGGCAGATACCAGTATATCCAGACGTCGTTTACTTAATGCTTTCTACTTCTTCCTCATCGCCACAGCTGGTGCAGAAATCATTGGACTCAATACCTAACCTTCTGTCGTGTTAGGCAGTGTCCCGTCAGAACCGACACTAACGTAGACAGTTTTTTCCTTTCTAATGCTAGGAGTCATTTTCACCTTATCAGTTCGTGTCTTGTCCAGATATGTCTAACTACCCTACAGGTACCGATTTCGGATCATCTTTCATTGGATAGCCTATTTGCCTCTGTCCTAAGCCAAAGCTTGCATGTGGACAGTGGCGCAGCAATAGACGCATTCCTCAAGAATTTGAAATGTCCCTTTCCTAGCAATTTCTTCAGCTTTGCAGTTCCCCGGGAAATCCTTGTGCCCGCGAACCCATATGCGTTGTATGCTCAACTGCTCAGCCTTCTCGTTAAGAGATCTGCGGCAGTAAAGTGCTGTTTGTGAACTTAGGGATGTGACCTCCAGAGAGTTGATGCCAGCCCGACTGTGACCGAGTAAATGCTACGCCAGTGTTGCGACTCAGCCACTAGGCAACTTCCATTATTGCCATTATTTCGGCTTGATAGACACTGTAGATATCTGTTAGTCTACATAAACACTGAGTTCTTTACAGTGTACTCAGAAGCCAACCTTCTCATTAAGCTTCGAACCATCAGGGTAGAAGTTGAGATGGTTTCTGTTTCCTGGTATTCTGCCAACACGTTCCTCTTCGATAGGTATCTTAGTGGTGAAGTTCATCTCAAAGGTAGATATCGTAGGTATACATATAGTCCACTCGATCGTTTTACCATAGCATTACATTGTGATATCCTAATGTGGCCGTAGTTCTAATACTTCCACATCGATAGACAGTTCAATAGCAATGCCGCTCTGGTGGTAACTTCCTTCTTAACAATGTCAATGGGCAGTAGATGGAGTCTAACTTTTAGAGAATCAGTCACTGTAGTTCTCAACGCTCCGTTGTCCTCAACGCTCAGTAGGTGGAGTCGAACTTGTAGATACCCAATCGCTGTAGTCCTCAATGCTCCGCTTATGTCGCTTATGCATAGGCAGGCGGTTCTCTGAGCCTTTAATTTGCTAAAGTTAAAGCTAAAATATTTTTAAAACCCTAATTTTTTTATCTCTTCAAGTACGTTTATGAACCAGAAAAATAAACTACAATTTTGCAAAAGAGAATTTCATTTTTTGTTATATGCAATATTTTATGCTTAACTGCTTTGCTTACTTTTATAAGGAATATTATTGCTAACTTAAGTGAATACTGCTCGATATTCACATATCTGCGTAAAACTGCACTTAACCGAATCATCTAACTGCCTTTACTTGCTCTTAAGCGAAATATAGATCCTGATTCTGCACTCAATTTGATCATAACGTGTTCAAAATCACACGAAAAACAAACTTTTGCATTCAATTCTAAATTCTCTTGCGGTGTTTTTGCCAAAAAGCTGCAAAATTTAATATATTTTATGAACAATTCCCATAAGTGACTGAAAAATAATGCTATTAACTGAATTGTGCACGTAAACATAATATTTGTATACCCTCCACCATAGGATAGGGGGTTTATGCATTTTGTAACTCGGTTTGTAACACCACTAAATATTGATGTGAGACCCCATAAAGTACATATATTTTTAATCGTCGTAATATTCTAAGACTATTTAGCCATGTCCGTCTGTCCGTGCATACGTCCGTCTGGTGTAATCACGCTACAATCTATAATACTTGAGCTAGGGGTGGCTGAAATTTGGTACATATACTTCTTCTATCTGCGGGTATGTTGGGATTGAAAATGGGCGATATCGGTCCATTTGTTGATATAGCCCCCATATATATAGCATCTCTCCGATTTGACCTCCTAACGCCGCAGAGACCACAAATTTCAACTTATCGGGCTGAAAATTGGTAACTGGGGTTTATTTATACCCAGAATTCCTCACAAGAACAACGGTCCATGTTTTGATATAGCCCCCATACAAAGATCCCTAGATTTTTGACTCCGTAACGCCACAAAAACCCTCAAATTTCAAGGAATTAGGCTGAAAATAGTGTAACGAGTTTATTTATATTTATATCCGAAACCATATGTGCAAAAAAATTAACCGATTAACTTCGAATTTGGCATGTGTCAACATTTTTGTCTATCTCAGGCTAAGGTCAAAGATGAACTATGTTGGTCCACTCCTTCGAGTACCACCCCCCGAAGGTACAAAATTTAGTGAAATATATATTATCTAATAACTTCTATACTACTACTCTGAATCCTTCACAATTCCACACATGGTATTAGTTTTTTAGTCGCTATGATCTTGAGAAAAATGGGCAAAGTTACCACGCTCCTTTTGGTACCTCCCACACAAATGGACCATGTTGCGCAAAAAGATAACGGCTTATAACTTTGATTTCATTCCATACATGTAGATTTTATGGCTTATGTTCTTCATTCTTCTACATGTAGATGTAGATACATACAATGGTCTCTTAAATCTTAAATATGTTCTAACATAAATGCTTTCTTATTCGCCGGTTGTCTACAACTCAATTAGAATATATCAGCCAATTAATAGCAGAGGTATTTGTCGCGGAGCTTTCCGGTAAAAAAATTGTGACATTTTTTTTTATAAAACATTTCAAAAATTTCATAATACAAATAAATTATTGTTTTGCCATAAACATTTTCTCAATTATTACTAAAAACAGGTATTGCTTGTGACAAACACATTAACCGTTTGCCGCAAAAGTTTCATAAGGTATGGGTTGAACAGATATTGCCTTTGACAAACGCAATAATCGTTTGCCGCAAACGTTTCACAGGGTTTATAATAAATCTATATACTCGTATCATTTATGATAAGTACACTAACCGTTTGCTTGCTAAACGTTTCTTTGGGTTTTGAAATAAACAGAAATCGTTTGTAACAAACATAGACCGCAAAAGAATTTCGTTTGGGAGTAACGAATATTTTCTTCGTATGTATGGCCGGATTGTTTAGTTTGTAAACTGGGGCCAAATCACGGCAATTGATATTGAGAACTTTTCGATCAAAATACCTTTTCATTTTTGTTAATAAGAAAAAGTGAACATTGAAATTAATTAAAAACTATCCAGAAAAACTATATTAGAATATATTTAAACAGTCTACTTGAATTCGACAGATGTTATACTCTTTTAAAATACAGATTTCGAACGTAACGTACTCCATTTCGAATGCCGAGATTTGGCCCTTGTAAGACTTTCTGTGAATCGATAGCTAATCGAAACAATACTAATAAAATGAAGAATAATGACTTCACAACGTCTTAGGCTTTAAAAATATTCTAAGGACATATTAAATGAGGAATAACTGTTTCACAACATATTATACGTTTAAAATATTATAAATATACATTTATTCTATACAAGAGTCCATCTCCTCTCTGTGTCGACAGAAGTCTTTGAAGGTTTCACTTGTAAACTACAGATTATCTCCTGCTCGAAGGACCATTTTTGCTTTGCGATGGTATATACACATTTTCGCTTCAAATGTTCCATACTCCATCGAATTCCAGGGATAGAATACACTTCATAGGGAAGGTAATTAATTTTATACTAATAGAATGAAGAATAATTGTTTCCAATGTCTTAGGCTTTAAAAATATTCTAAGGACATATTAAATGAGGAATAACTGTTTCACAACGTGTTCAACGTTTAAAATATTCTAAAGATATATTTGTTCTATACAAGAGCCCATCTCCTCTCTGTGTCGAAAGAAGTCTTTGAAGGTTTCACTTGTAAACTACAGATTATCTCCTGCTCGAAGGACCATTTTGGCTTTGCAATGGTATATACACATTTTCGCTTCAAATGGTTAAGGTCCATACTCCTTCTAATTCAAGGAATAGAATACACTTTATATAGGCAACGAATGTCTTTTTATGAGTAATATTTATTGACTTGTTTTGATCTGAATGTTTTTCACTGCTTTGGATGCCCTCATTTAGCTGACAATTGTATCGTGTGTTTTTTTAGGGGTATAGAACTTCGAATTGAAATAAAACACAAGAAAATCGTTTTAAGGTCCATCAATTTGGCTTTATTGGAAGGATAATTTTATGCCGTTAATGTTTAAATATGATTTCGGGCATGTGGCCGCCGCGGCTGGCTCGAATAAAGCCAATTCTACAGGTCCAATTTTCAACCACTTTTTCGAGCATATGGGGCCGTATGTCGGCAATAACGCCACGAATGTTGGCTTCCAATTCCCCTAACGTTTCTGGTTTGTTGGCGTAGACGAGCGACTTCACATATCCCCAAAGAAAATAATCCAATGTTGTCAAATCACACGATCTTGGTGGCCAATTGACAGGTCTATTCCGCGAAATTATGCGCTCATCGAATGTTTCCTTCAATAAATCGATTGTGACGTGCGCTGTGTGGCATGTAGCGCCGTCTTGTTGGAACCACAACTCATCCACATTCATGCCATCCAATTCGGGAACAAAATAGTCGGTTATCATGGCTCCATACCGGTCTCCATTAACGGTAACTGCCTCTCCAGCATTATTTCGGAAGAAGTATGGCCCAATGACTCCACCAGCCCATAGAGCACACCAAACAGTCAGTTTTTGTGGATGTAATGGCGTCTCAAGGGTCTCATGTGGATTCTCTTCACTCCAAATGCGGCAATTTTGCTTGTTGACGTAGCCTTTCAACCAAAAATGAGCCTCATCACTGAACAAAATTTTGCGATGAAAATCAGCAACTGAACCATTATTTTCGAAATAAATTTGCACGATTTGCAAGCGTTGTTCTTTTGTCAACCTGTTCATGATGAAATGGCAAACCAAACTGAACATAAATGACATTAGAGTTGCCAGATTTGACCACAAAATGCCAGTTTTATCTCTATTCGAAAAACAAAGCTGTAAAAAAAACACCCAGTACAAATTGCATTACCTGCTAATGCTAACTCCTTACCCCATACCTTACCTTTAGTATGAGTAACCCTTCTTTAGCCTTTCGAAAAGCTTCTTGTAAAGCTCTAATGAAGCTCTGGCCACAATTGTTCTTCTTAACAACCTTAATGAGCGCCGAAAAACCGCAATTTGACTAGTTTTTCTTGTCTCCTTCAAAAGAAATGAAATAAAATAAAAATTTCTGGGTTTTGGGTTTAAACTTTTTAATCGCTTCACATGAAGAGGGGCACGGAGGAGAAGGCTTTCGAAAACTTCCCAAATTTTGTGGTTTTCTCCTCATCCGTTGCACATTTTGAGCACAATTTATCAACCCAAAAAAGCGTCCTAAACAATTTAGGCTTACGATGCAAAAAAAAACTAAAAACTTTCTGCTTTCCTTCCGCTGTGAACACATACAAAACAAACATTTTCCTTTTAGGATTCAGCGCTTTTCAACCACACAGCTCCATTCCGCTCTCCGGCCCCTTCGCCACCCAGGAGAATATCAAGGCGGCAGCGGAAGTATGTGTTAAATTCTTTATGAAACTGGCAAAATGGCGAGAAGGCCCATTTGTGTTGATGTTGCTTATTTTACAGTTGAATAAATTTATTGATTTTTCATGTTCAAATGTTACTGAGAGATGGAGTGAGAGACTGATAGAACAGGGAGGGGGAGGATGGGTAGTCAGGATATTTAGTCCTATGTTAACATTCGAACAAGAGTATTTTTTTAGGGGGGGGGGCGAAAGAGCAAATCGTGCTCTCAATTCCCATATCCCCCCGTCAGTATAATCTCAAAGGTACGTATTTGAGGATGTTTATTTACATTTCGATTAACATAATACATTATGCAGGAATATCCTGTTAAAGGCAGAAAGGAAGGATGTTTGGACTAACTAACTGGGATTGGGATTTAACAAACTGTCATTCATTCACAAGATGTTGGGAATATTGATGTTTACCATTGGGATGGATTTCTTAATACATATGTATGTACATACAATATGGGAATGATATTCCTCTATTTTGTCAAATTGGTATAAGCATTTAATCAAGCATTCTTTTTTGGTTTGTTTGAATCCCATTTTGCCCCATATTGTTTTATATTAATCAGTTATTTCAAAGAGTTATCAAAGTTCTCAAGCGGATCAATAATAATTTATAACTTGCATTCTGGGAAAATACATAGATTGATAAAAATGTACACCATTCTAATCATGTGGCATAACTGATTCATATCAAAAAAATTTATTGCTTACAAAAATCCATCCCTTTATCAGGTGGACTGTTTTACATGGGACAGACTAAGGAAGTATATTTTTCTATTGTAGTAGAATTAGAAACAGCTATGATATTTATATCTTTATGGCTTCGTTGCAAATGTACATATATCAATCAAAGTTTTTATTGCACTTTTGGGTTCTACGAAAGATAATTTATTTTTATGCGCGTGGATTCTACTTAAGTAAATTGTGTCATTAAACATGCAATCAAACTTTGAAGTAGGCTCTTATAGTATTTAAGAAAATAAATCCACATTCTGCATTATCAGGAATCAGTCAAGTCATTAATCATTCTTTACCAAATTCCAAACTGAAAACATTCTTGCATTACCCAAGGCTTAGACAAATAGTAAATTTGTATATACCCTTGTAGATTATCAGTTTGGTTACATATTCCTTAGTAGAAGACCAGTTGGGTTATCTATTCCTTAGTAGGTTATCAGCTCCCTATCTACTCTTTAATAGACGACCAGTTGGGTTATCTATTCCTTAGTAGGTTATCAGCTCCCTATCTACTCTTTAATAGACGACCAGTTGGGTTATTTACTCCTTAGTAGACGACCAGTTGGTTTATCTATTTCTTAGTAGAGTACCAGTTGAGTTATACACTCCTTAGTAGACGACCAGTTGGTTTATAAATTCCTTAGTAGATTACAAGTTGGGTAATCTACCCCTTAGTAGACGACCAGTTGGGTTATTTATTCCTTAGTAGAATATCACGACCAGTTGGGTTATTTATTCCTTAGTAGAATATCACGTCCAGTTGGATGATCTATCCAACTATCCTAGTACCAGTTGGGCTATCTGCTTTTTTGTAAATTATCAGTTGGATTATCTACTCTTTAGTGACGATCTGATTGGTTATCTATTCCTTAGTAGATTGTCAGTTGGGTTATCTGTCCCTTAGTAGACGACCAGTTGGATTATATATTCCCAAGTAGTTTGCAAGTTGGTTTATCTACTCCTTAGAAGATGACCAGTTGCGTTATCTGTTAGTAGATTATCAGTTCAGTTATCAGTCCCTTAGTAGACGACCAGTTCTGCATACAAGCCTAATAGCTACGCGGAAACACTGCAGTGTATAATGTATTCTTCGATTTACTAAAGCAAATAAAAAAGATATGGATTATCTATTTCCTAGTATATTACCAGTTGGGTTAACTACTCCTTACTAGACGACCAGTTTGGTTGTGTATTCCTTTTTAGATTAAAAGTTGGGTTATATACTCCTTAGTAGACGACCAGTTGGGTTATATATTCTTTAGTAGATTATCAGTTGGGTTATCTGCTCCTTAGTAGACGACCAGTTGGATAATCTAATCCTTTGTAGATTATCAGCTCAGTTATCAACTCCTTAATAGACAAGTTGGGCTATCTATTCTTTAGCAGATTATCAGGTTATCTGCTCCTTAGTAAACGACCAGTTGGATTATCTATTCCTTTGTAGATTATTAGTTGGGTTATCTACTAATTAGTATATGACCAGTTGGATTACACATTCCTTAGTAGATTATCTGATGAGTTATTTACTCTTTAGTATATTATCTGTTGGGTTATCTATTCCTTAGTATATTAACAGTTAGATTATCTATTCCTTAGTAGATTACCAGTTAGATTATCTACTTCTCAGTGGACGACCAGTTTGGTTATCTATTCCTAATTAGATTACTCTTTCGGTTATTTACTCCTTCTTAGGCTACCAGTAGGGTTATATACTCCTTAGCCTTTTTTTGCAGGATATTTCCATCAGTGCTTGTTAGAGTATTATTGCAAAATTATATCAAATAATTAGTACATAGAAATTAAATGCTTGAAAATATTAAAAAATTTATAATAAATTCTGAAGTAATATTTATATTGTTATCTATACAGTTATCGTTACATTGGTACTAATTAATATATTAAAATAATTATTACATGTGTTGTCGCATGAATTAAACAAGGTTATAAAAGCGACCTTCGTAATTAGGTTTATTTCTATGGGCCTAATTAAAATTCTCTGATAAAATATAATTTAAAATTGTTGCACAGATTATAGTCGTCGTGGAGTCATGTACTCTATAGTAGACGACTAGGGGAGTCATCTACTCTGTAGTAGACGACTTGTGGTGTCATCTACTCTATAGTAGACGACTCGTGGAGTCATCTACTCTATAGTAGAAGACTCTTGGAGTCATCTACTCTATAGTAGAAGACTCTTGGAGTCTACTCTGTACTACTCTGTAGTAGAAGACTTGTGGAGTCATCTACTCTATAGTACACGACTCGTGGAGTCATCTACTCTATAGTAGAAGACTCTTGGAGTCATCTACTCTATAGTAGAAGACTCTTGGAGTCATCTACTCTATAGTAGAAGACTCTTGGAGTCATCTACTCTATAGTAGAAGACTCTTGCAGTCATCTACTCTATAGCAGAAGACTCATGGAGACATCTACTCTATAGTAGACGGCTCATGGAGTTATCTAATTTATATTAGAAGACTCTTCGAGTCATCTACTCTATAGTAGATGACTCATGGAGTTATCTAATCTATAGTAGAAGACTCTTGGAGTCTACTCTGTACTACTCTGTAGTAGAAGACTTGTGGAGTCATCTACTCTATAGTACACGACTCGTGGAGTCATCTACTCTATAGTAGAAGACTCTTGGAGTCATCTACTCTATAGTAGAAGACGTTTGGAGTCATCTACTCTATAGCAGAAGACTCTTGGTGTCATCTACTCTATAGTAGAAGACTCTTGGAGTCTACTCTGTACTACTCTGTAGTAGAAGACTTGTGGAGTCATCTACTCTATAGTACACGACTCGTGGAGTCATCTACTCTATAGTAGAAGACTCTTGGATTCATCTACTCTATAGTAGAAGACTCTTGGAGTCATCTACTCTATAGTAGAAGACTCTTGGAGTCATCTACTCTATAGTAGAAGACGTTTGGAGTCATCTACTCTATAGTAGAAGACTCTTGGAGTCATCTACTCTATAGTAGAAGACGTTTGGAGTCATCTACTCTATAGCAGAAGACTCTTGGTGTCATCTACTCTATAGTAGAAGACTCTTGGAGTCATATACTCTATAGTAGACGACTCATGGAGTTATCTAATCTATAGTAGACGACTCATGGAGTTATCTAATCTATAGTAGATGACTCATGTAGTCATCTACTCTAGTACACGACTCGTGGAGTCATCTACTTTATAGATTACTCGTGGGGTCATCTACGCACCAGTAGACGACTCGACTATTAATGCCAAAATTACTTTCTTTTTAAAGCTCTGACGTATACTCGTATTCTATACCAAAATTGCTTCTTTTTGATTTAGTCTCCAACCGACAAAAAACACGTTTATTATATTGTGATTCATACAATCATTGTTTACGTTTCAATGTGTATATCGCAATAAACATAATAATTGTCTTATACTACGACACAGACGGATACTGGCAGAGTGGTGGCAATAAAGATAAGTTAAGCCAATGCATTTAAAAACACAACATGTATGACATAAAATAGGCCAAATGGAAAAGTGTGTATGAGGAAGATTTCGTCGTAGATTCTATATTATAATATGTGTGATATAATTGATTTTATGGTGAGGTCTCAAATTAAACGTATATGCTAGCCTTCCTAATATTTAAGGCTGCAGTATTGGCTGAGCATTTCTCTTCTAACTAGTCAATATGCAAACAGATAATTCCCACAAACATTTTGGCGCCATCTATATGTGATATAGTAATTTTCTAGTTAATAAAGCAGTCATTGACAAGAAACTGGTAGAGTCATCTACTATACAATAGACGACTCGTGGAGTAATTTGCTCTAAAGTAGACGACTCATGGAGTCAACAACTCTATAGTAGACGACTCGTGGAGTCATCAGCTCTATAGTAGACGACTCGTGGAGGCATTTACTTTATAGTAGACGACTCGTGTAGGCATTTACTCTATAGTAGACGACTTGTGGAGGCATTTACTCTATAGTAGACGACTCGTGGAGGCATCTACACTGTAGTAGACGGCTCGTGGAGTCATCTTCTCTATAGTAAACGACATATGGTGTCATTTTCTCTACAGTAGACAACTCGTGGAGTCATCTACTCTTCAGTAGACGACTCCTGGAGTCATCTAACCCACAGAAGACGCAGTCATCTACTAGTGGAGTAATCTACTCCACAGCAGGCGACTAGTGGAAACATATATTCCACAGTAAAAGACTAGTGGAGTAGTATTCACCTAAACAGAAATTTGCGCTCTGGGGCCAAATTGAAAAATGTGAATGAGAAAGATTTGGTAGTACATTCTATATTATAGTAATGCAAATTGCCTTATGGAAAATGGGGTGGCAGTTTACCAGAGTCTACTGGAACCAGTACTTAATTTAATTTGAAAAATTTGAATCTATCACTGATCTGATTGATCCCTTAGGGAATGATTGGTTTCAGTTAATTAGGAATAAATGCACTAAATAAAATTGTTGTATGGGGTGTGTTATCATACGACAGCATCAGCGAAATGTAATCCTTAGTAGGTGACCAGTTGGGTTATTTACTTCATAGTAGGTGGTCAGTTGGGTTATTTAGTCCTTAGTAGACGAACCGTTGGTTTAAATACCCCTTAGTAGACGAATCGATGGGTTATCTACTACATATTAAAATGGCGGTTTGTTTATCTACTCCTTAGTAGACATCCAGTTGAGTTATCTACTCCTTGTAGGTGGCCAATAGGGTCATATATTTCTTAGTAGACGACCAGTAGGGTTTTTTACTCCTTAGTATGCAGTCAGCTAGGTTATCTACTCCTTAGTCGACGACCCATTGGTTTATCTGCTCCTTAGTAGAGGATGAGTGGGGTTATCTAGTCCTTAGTAGAGGGTCATATCGATTATCTACGCTATAGCTGAAGACAGTTCAGGTTATATGTATGTCTTTAGTAGATGTACAGCTAGGTTATCCGCTCCAAAATACTGCCAGTTAGTTTATCTACTCCTTAGTAGGTGGTCAGATTGCTTATCTACTACTACTGGAGCAACAGATGGATTATCTACTCCCTAGTAGCCAGTTAATTCTTTTAATCTTTTCCTTAACAGACGACTCCTTAGTGGAGGGCCAGTTGGATTATGTACACCTTATCTGATGACAGCTTGGATTATTTACCCCTTATTAGATTACAATACCGAACTAGATTTGTGCCAAATATATATTCTAAGTCAATATTAAAAATATGCTGACCTCCCAACTAATTGAATCGAATTACGCCACTGTGTACTTTCATTTAATTGCAATAAACCCAATAAAAATAAAGTTACTTTAGTTGATACCTCCCTTCCCCTTCTCAATAAACACGGTCTTATTTTTGTTTTTTTTTATCAGAGTCACCATGAATGAAATGTCATCGATTGGCAGCGGGCAGTTAGCCTAACTTGGCGTAGTTGGGGAGGGTGGGTACGGTTATGGCACCAAACGACCCACGGTGATTGTCTAAATGAATGCGTATAGTATTTATGCGCGTTATTGCCATTTAAGTGTTTTTATTTGTACACTATAATTAATGTTACAATTGGGAATTATTTATAAAAAAACACAACGTCTACAACAAAAACGGCAACAAAAACAATAACAACATTACTGGACATTAATTCAATATGAATGAATATCAAATTAACTAACAACAACAACAGTAGCGTAAAAATATTATTAAAATTATTGTTATTATCGAAAGCTGTAGGTTTCCCTCGATCAGATTAAGAAAAAAACACTTTTAACCAATCATTTGTTGGGAATTTTAAGTGGAAAACTGTGATGTCAAGTCCCCCAATATTAAATGAGAGTTTAGGCGTTTCTTTTCATCGTCTTAAGTCTTAAGATGAAAGAAACCCGCAGTTATTTTTTTTAAGAAATAAAGGAATTTTTGGCTAAAAAAAAATTAAGAGATAATTCAAAGGCTAAGTGCAAAATAATCATGTACGTCTGTCTGTTAAAATCACTCTACAGTTCGTAATAATAAATAGATCTATGTTAATCAAAATTGGCAGAACTAGTCCTCGTTATGGATAGCAAATTGTTCCATGTTTTAAAATATATTTCCTCTATAGAGCTTGCTCTGAAATTTAATATTTAAGCCATGAATTGTAAGAAATATTTCTTTCAAATTTGATCAACCTAGCTCTATTATAACGGACCGACATATCAGTTGCTGCGGTCCAAATGTATAACACATTAAAGGAGTCACCTAAGTTACCCCAAGAATATTTGGCGGAAATTCGCTCTAGGCCATTTTAAATCATTTGAGCAGTGTTCGTCAGTCCATCCGCTGATGATCACAATAGTGGGGATATAAATCCATGATTTTGCTGAAATTATCTTACTTTTAACAAAATGGTTATAATTTCTACATTAGATCGCTCTTAAATATATCATTCTTAAAGCCATAAACGCCACATTTTTCAAACTATTAGGCTGAAATTTTGCAGCCTACATTTTATTTTTCAATTAAAAAATTACTTGATGACTCATAATTTATCTATACACGTAAACATACAATTGTCATATTGAGCGATTAATTTGGCGCCATCTACATGTGATATATTTTGTTAATACCCCCATATAGATGTCTTGATGATTAGTTTCAAATGCTGTATCATATGACCTATGTTGTAATATAGTCCTCCAGCAGATATCGCTCTTAAATGTATATTTCTTTAGGTCATGCACGCCACATTTTCAAACTATTTGGCTGACATTTTGCAGTTTCTGTTTTTTTGACAAAAAAAACTTCACTTCAAAATAAAACGCATTGCTCTATGTTTAGAGATATAGTCCCCCAACAGAGGTCGTTCTGAAAAAAGTTCCTTTGAGTTATAAATACCACACTTTTCCTTTTAAATTTACCGACAATTTTAAGTTTTTGTTTTAGTTTGTCAAATATTTCGGCACAATAAAAATTAGTCATATTGGACAATGTTTCGATATACACATGTATCTAATATAGCGACGATATGCGGACTTTAACGATACCATTTAAATTTTCAATATTATAGATGTAAACCAAAATTTTATCAGTTTTACAATGAAACAACATATTTATGAGTTAACTAATAATTATTTTTTTTTTCATTATTTTCAGTGTATACATTAGGTGAAAACTGCTGATATATGGTAAGTTCAATAATTGCTTTTTATTCTATAAATTGTAGGAAATATTTAATATGGAATTTGGTAAATTGTGTGGGAGATTTTACTTATTCTTTGTCAGACTACAGTTATTCTAAAAGTCGTATCCAAAGAAGAGAATTTCATGACATTGCGACAATTGCCACAGAAGTTATGCGGAAACGGGAGTGAAGATAGATTATTTATTGTGTTAGACCCTATATGGGTTATATAATATATATAATAAACCTTGACAAATGTTACATCATTGGATTGTGCTCATCGATACCTATCCATCAAGTGGTCATAGTATGGATTAACCCAATCTAGTTTTCGAGCTATGGGCCACTTAATTGAGTTGGACCCTATATGGGATCTATAAAAGGCCCACTGGGTAAAAACTGTACGATAAACCTTGACAAATGTTACATCATTGGATTGTGCTCATCGATACCTATCCATCAAGTGGTCATAGTATGGATTAACCCAATCTAGTTTTCGAGCTATGGGCCATTTTATTGTGTTAGACCCTATATGGGTTCTATATATGGTCCACTGGTTCAAAAACTGTACGATAAACCTTGACAAATGTTACATCATTGGATTGTGCTCATCGAGACCTATCCATCAAGTGGTCATAGTATGGATTAACCCAATCTAGTTTTCGAGCTATGGGCCACTTAATTGAGTTGGACCCTATATGGGATCTATAAAAGGCCCACTGGGTAAAAACTGTACGATAAACCTTGACAAATGTTACATCATTGGATTGTGCTCATCGATACCTATCCATCAAGTGGTCATAGTATGGATTAACCCAATCTAGTTTTCGAGCTATGGGCCATTTTATTGTGTTAGACCCTATATGGGTTCTATATATGGCCCACTGGGTCAAAAACTGTACGATAAAGGTTGACAAATGTTACATCATTGGATTG
Organism: Eudasyphora cyanicolor; assembly: GCA_963930755.1. Lineage (NCBI taxonomy): Eukaryota > Metazoa > Arthropoda > Insecta > Diptera > Muscidae > Eudasyphora > Eudasyphora cyanicolor. The sequence goes on along the minus strand of OZ005737.1, from coordinate 23,779,595 downwards.
TGCTCATCGAGACCTATCCATCAAGTGGTCATAGTATGGATTAACCCAATCTAGTTTTCGAGCTATGGGCCATTTTATTGTGTTAGACCCTATATGGGTTCTATATATGGTCCACTGGGTCAAAAACTGTACGATAAACCTTGAAAAATGTTACATCATTGGAGTGTGCTCATCGAGACCTATCCATCAAGTGGTCATAGTATGGATTAACCCAATCTAGTTTTCGAGCTATGGGCCATTTTATTGTGTTAGCCAATAGACTCAATTCTCACGTTGAAACATGTGTATTTTTTTTTTTTGATTAAATCGACTTTTAAAAGTTTTGGGTTTTTCAATATTATATTTTTTATTGTTTCATATCATTTAATTGTAAAAAAAAACTAAATATTTAATTTTTTGTTCGTGTATAACAGTTTGCGAAAACGGACTATAACTTTAGACTATAAGTATAACAGGTTGTTGTCTTGGCTAAATAGACTATAACTTTGGACTCTATCTTCACTCCCTTAACGATTTTTTGTACTATAATATTTGTAAATTATTTTTGCATACTTTTAGGCTGTAGTATAATTTTTTCAAAAGCCTTAGAATACTTTCAGGTTTTTTGTTTTAAAAAATTAATTGCTCATATTGTTGATATCATGCAAAATGCAATTAATCAAGTCCATTTAAAGAAGTAAGAAAATTTCAGACGAGTTTAGCGACTAAAGTATACCGACACTTGGCCCTGGGTGTCGCCAGATCTGGGGAAATAGTTTGGCTATTCTTAACCAGACTATAGCCCTGGAAAAGTAATCTAAAATACTGTATTTGAAGACATTTAGATGGTTTCTGTTACGCAAATACAATTGGTACGAGGATTGCTATATATATTTCTGGCCTAGGCATATGTGAAATTACTGGTAAGCGGTATAAAAGTTTTAAGGGACTCAGTATTTTACAAAATTGAATCCCATCGCAGGTTTAGTACGGAAAGGGAAGTGGACCATATTCATGGCTCATCTTCGTGCTTAGTCTGAGTTTGGGGAAAATATATCCACATAAAAATGTTAAATATTTCCACATTCAAAATTGTGATCACTTCTTTTGAGAGAAATCGTGATCACACATGAGACAGACAAAGCTCATTCAGGATATGAATATGTGCCAACTTTCAGAATGATAGAGGGCACAGTCAAAAAAGCCAAATTGGACAGAACAGAAATCATCCTAAGTCGATCGGTATAACAAAAATAATACAATTTGCCACCTACATAGTATAGAGAAGATGTCGCAAGAGGTCATAATTAATGGAGTAGGTGACATATTTGGTCACCTTCTATAGAGAGCATGATATAGTTTGTCACCTGGTATAAAGTAGATAACATAATTGGCCACCTGTTATAAAGTAGGTTACATAATTGGTCATCGGTTATAGAGCATATGACTCACGTGATCATTTGTTTTATAGTAGATAACCCTATTGGTCTTCAGTTATAGAACCAATGACCAAAATGATGACCGCATTCATCTGTTAACCAATTTCTAATATATTTTAGGGTAGTTGGCACATCGTTTTAGAACAGGTAATCCAAATGTTCATCTTTAATAGGTTGGATGATCCTATTCGTCGGTTTTGATAGAGTAGATTACCCAATAGGTCTTCTGTTATAGAGTAGACGACCCAACAGTTCATATATTAGAGAGTAGATGACCCAATATTTCATATAATGTAGAATAGATGACACATTTGGTCATTTGCTATAGAGTATATGACCCCATTCTTCATCTGATGTAGAGTAGATGACCCAACAATTTATATATTAGAGAGTAGATGACCCAATTTGGTCATCTGTTATAGAGTAGTTGAACCCAGTCGTTATCTGTTGTAGAGTAGATGACACATTTGGTCATGTTACAAAGTAGGTGACTCAATTGGTTATAGGGTAGATAACACATCTGTTTTAGAATAGATAATCCAAATGATCATCTGTTATAGATTAGACATATTATAGAGTAGTGACCCATTTGGTCATATTTTATATAGTAAATGAACTAATTGGTCCTCAGTTATAGAGTAGATGACCTAGTTGGTCATATTTTATAGACCCGATGACTCAATTGGTCATCTGTAATAGAGTCTGTGACTCATTTGTTCATCAGTTATAGAGTAGACAGATTTATTGGTCTTCTGTTATACAGTAGATGAACCAATAGGTCATCTATTATAGAGTAGATGACACATTTTGTCATTTTGTATATAGTAGATGACTCAATAGGTCATATATTTTAGAGTAGGTGGGTAGATGAAACATCTGTTTTAGGATAGATAATCCAATTGCTCATCTGTTATAGAGTGAATGACCCAATTTTTCAACTGTTATAGAGTAGATTGCCCAATTGGTCGTCTCTTATAGAGTAGATGACCCAAATGCTCATCTGTTATAAAGTAGATAACACAATTGGTCATCTGTTATAGAGTAGATGACCCGATTGATCATCTCTTGTCATATATAAAATATATAACTGTTATAGAGTATATTGACCAATTGGTCGTCTCATATTGTGTAGATGACCCAATTGGCCGTCTATTATAGAGTAGATGACCCAATTGGTCTTCTGTTATAAAGTAGATAACACAATTGGTCATCTGTTATAGAGTTGATGGCACCGATTGGCCGTTTCTTATAGTGTAGATGACCCAATTGGTCGTCTATTATAGAGTAGATGACCCAATTGGTCTTCTGTTACAGAATAGATAACTCAATTGGTCATCTCTTATAGAGTAGATAATCCTATTGATAGTCTATTACAGATAACACGACACAATTTCTCAACTGTTATAAAGTAGATAACCCAATTGGTCATCTGTTATAAAGTAGATAACTCAATGGGTCGTCTGTTATAGCGATGATAACGCAATTGACCATATGTTGTACAGTATACAATCCAATTAGTACTATATTACCGATTTCACGACACAATTGGTCATCTGTTGTAGAGTAGATGGCCCTCTCTTACAGAGTAGATGATCTAATTGCTCTTTTGTTATTAAGTAGAGAACTCAACTGCTCATCTGTTATAGAGCAGATGACCCAATTGCTCATATGTTGTAAAGTAGATAACTCAATTGGCCAAATGTTATAAAGTAGATGGCCCATTTGGCCGTCTCTTATAAAGCAGATGGCCCAGGCGATAATATATTTTAGAATAGTTGACCCAATTTGTCTTCTGTGCTAGAGCAGATGAATGAGTTTATCCTCTGTTGTAGAACAGATGACCCAATTTGTCATCTATTATTTTTTAATTATTAAATACTAAAATAACTGCATTCTTAAGTAGAATATGTAGGACAACATCTACGGTACCGTCTAGTAATAGTAATATTATAAAATATTTGCATGCTTTTAGGCCTCAAAAGATAATTTCAACAAATTTATTTCATACTTCTAGGCTCATTTTCTTATGTTTTAAATGAAAATCATGATTATTCATGTTATTTAGATCTTACTAAATTGACTTATGGTAAATTAATTTAAAACCTAGTTCCTGAAAAAATTCTCCAGTTTAATATTTGCAAAAGTGGCCTTCACAAATGAAACGAAATTTTACAAAATGCATTTTACTGTTTTTATTTTATTTTTTTATTTCGATTAAATTATCTATATGATATATTAATAACTTTTTGTTAATGTATCATATTGTTTTGTTTTGCACTAACTAAATTTCATACCTTTTTTGAAGGGGAGTGATAACGACCACAACAACTACGGCCTTCATAGATTGCCGGTGGATATATGTATATGAATATGTGGTATACATGGGATATAGTAGGTATGTTTCCTTGGTGGTAGGATACTGCTGATGTTGTTAGCCAATGATGATGACATATAATTCGGTCAAGGACTCTAGAGACACAAACAAAAACTCATTTAATTTGGTTAGAAGCCATGACATAACTGGCTTAACGCCTATTTATTTCTATGTTCTTGTTTGTGGTTTGCATTTCAGTCTAGAGTATAGGTAATAACTTTTTATCTAAGTTATTGTGTTTGTTTGTCATAGATTAATTTATAAATTTCCCAAAGAAACATAACAATGACACTCGGAAAACAACAACAGGAGCAATGTCTTTTGGACCTAATACATTCCACCAGGAGTTATAAACAATAGAATTCAGAGTTGTTATTTTTGTTCTAAGCGGATGCAAGTGCATAATTCAAAATGTCGCTCCCCAGAAAAAAAGAAGAAACAATAAAAGTTTATGTTTTCCTTTCCTATCTCCACTAAAGCTCGAAGGTAAAGACAAAGAATAGAACAGACAGAAGAACAAAAATAGGACACTATAAATAACAACTATGTCCGTTTCCTGTTTTCGAAAGTGAAACTACAATTTCACCTATTGTCTGAAGTTCGGATGCTCAGGTTTCTCGTGTGGGCCAAAGGGAGAAACAAGACACCAGCAAATTCCTACAATTCTGCTGCACCCATAATGGGCAAAAATGAAACGAACCTAAGAAACTTTTAGATAATTGATGTTTCTTCTGCTCAACTATGGCATACTTTCAGGATGAGTCCCGCGCGCTCTTCATCTCTCTCTCCCTCTCTGCCTATCTTCTCAAAAAACAAGACAAATGAAAAATTTTAGCTTTTGTTGTGTCCTCAGTGTTTTCTTCACTTTCTACTCTCTTCCGTTTTCTTGGAGATTTTTTTGGGATGAAAAAATTACCTGCAACTTGAACAACCATTTGAGAGATTTATTGCAGGAAACTAAAGGTAAAAAGCAGAGAACATTTTACCCACAACATTAACATTGGCTTGTTGTGTGCACGGTCAGTAATTATATAGCTTTGGAAGAGTATCCAATCCTTGTGGGAGACAAAAAGTTAAACATTCACTTAAGAAGTAATTAAAATCTGAAATTTATGTATAAATCTCAGAAAATGTTGCATACTTTTGGTGAAGTCTTTACACAAGAATACTTTGGGGTATTTACAAATAGCCAGGAAATTAAATAATACTTTTAGGCAGAGAAAGATAAGAGACAAATATTTTAATTTATACATTAAAATGGAATTATAAAAAACGTTTAGAAAGGAAAGAAACAATTTAATAAGTAAGTTAACTTAATGATAAATAATAGGTCTAATTGTGATGTACAGACCTTTGTTAAATTTTAAATTAATAAAAAAACATAAAATTTCTCTTAAATATTTATTAATAAATAATATATACAAATTGCTCATCAAATGGCTCAAGTGATTGTCAATATATGGTCCAATTGGAAATCTACTCCAGAGTAGATTGTCCTTTTTGACAGCTGCTATAGAGTATAAAGAGTAGATAACACAATCTGTTATAGTAGAGAGGGCCCTATTGGTCATCCATTATAAAGCAGATAACCAAATTGTTCATGTATTTTGGAGCAGATAACCAAATTTGTCGTCTGTTATAGAGTAGATAACCTAATTGGTCGTCTGTTACAGAGAACATAATACAAATTGTCATCTGCTATAGAGTAGATAACTTATTGATCATCTGTTCTAGTACATCCAACCCAATCGATGATCTGTTTGTCAACTGTTATAGAGTAGATAATCCATTTGCTCTTCTGTTGCAGAGTATATAACCCAAATGGTCATCTGTTATACACTAGATAACCCAATTGGTCTCTGTTACAGAGTAGATAACTATTTTTCTCATATGTTGCAGGGTATAACCCAAATAATCATATTTTATAGACTAGACACCCCAATTGGCCATCTGCTATCGAATACATAACCAACTTAGTCATCTGTTGTAAAGTAGAAAACCCAATTAGTCATCTTTTATAGAGAAGATCACCACCTGGTCATCAGTTATAGAGTAGATAACCCTATTGGTCATCTTCTATAGAATAGATAACTCAATTGGACATCTTTTATAGAGTAGATAACCTAATAAGTCATATATTATAGAGTATATAATTCAAAATGACATCTGATATAGAGTAGATAACCCAATTGGTCATCTGATATAGAATAAATAACCTAATTAGTGATCTTTTAGAGAGTAGATAACTTAGCTGTTCATCAGTTTTAAGTAGATAAACAAATTGTTCATCTGCTATAGAATAGATAACCCATCTGCTCGTCTGTTGCAGAGTATATAACCCAAATGGTCATCTGTTATAGACTAGATAATCCAATGGGTCTCTGTTACAGAGTAGATAACCCTTTTTCTTATATTTTGCAGAGTATATAACCCAAATGTTCATATGTTATAGACTAGACACCCCAATTGGTAATCTGCTATCGAATACATAACCAAATTAGTCATCTGTTATCATTTTTTATAGAGAAGATAACCCATCTTGTCTTTATTATAGAGTAGATTACCCATTTGGTCATCTGCTATAGAATGGATAACTCAATTGGACATCTGTTATAGAGTAGATAACCCAATAAGTCATATATTATAGAGTATATAATCCAATATGACATCCGATATAAGGTAGATAACCCAATTAGTGATCTTTTAGAGAGTAGATAAATCAGCTGTTCATTAGTTATAAAGTAGATAAAGATATTGAGCTGTTGTTATAGAGTAGATAACCCAATTGTTCATCTGCTACAGAATAGATAACCCATCTGCTCGTCTGTTGCAGAGTATATAACCCAAATCGCCATCAGTTATAGACTAGATAATCCAATTGGCCTCTGTTACAGAGTAGATAACCATTTTTCTCATATTTTGCAGATTATATAACCCAAATGTTCATATGTTATAGACTAGACACCCCAATTGGTCATCTGCTATCGAATACATAACCAAATTAGTCGTCTGTTATAAAGTAGATAACCCAAGTAGTCATATTTTATAGAGAAGATAACCCATCTGGTCATTATTATAAAGTAGATAACCCAAGTGGTCAACTGCTATAGAATAGATAACCCAATTGGACATCTGGTATATAGAACATAACCCAATTGGGCTATCTGCTATATAACAGATGCCCAATTGGGTTATGTATTCTATAGCAGTTGTCCAATAGGGTTATCTACTCTATAACAGATGACCTATTAGGTTATCTACTTTATAAGAGATGCCCAATTGGGTTATCTATTCTACAACAGATGACTAATTGGGTTATCTACTCTATTACAGCATCCCAATAGCGTTATCTACTCTAAAACTGATGAACAGCTGGGTTATCTACTCTCTAAAAGATCACTAATAAGGTTATCTATTCTATAGCAGATTACCAGTTGGGTTATCTACTCTATGTCAGATGTCATATTGGGTTATATACTCTATAAAATACCACATATTAGGTAATCTACTCTATAACAGATGACTAATTTGGTAATCTATACGGTAGCGATAACTCAATTCAAAATTTAAATCTTTTAAGTGAACAAACAATTTTGCAAGCACAGTCCACTGCATACTTTCGTGGTTTCGTGTATATATGTATATAGCTCTCACTCCTCCCTCTCTCCTCCTCCTCTTTCTAACCCACACAAACTAAACCTATCGAGTTTTGTTACATTGTTTTAATAATAACAAATTGAAGTATTCATTTAGGGTTTTGTGTAGTAATATGCGAAGTTTATAGAACAAATATTTGTTTTTAATACACATTTGTGTAAAAAGGGCAATGGGTGGGATTGGTTGTGCTTAGTTTGTGTCTACAAATTGAAAGAAAGGGAATTTCTCTGTTGTTTGTTTTTTTTTATAAATATGTATATGTAAATGACATTGCGTTAGCCAGAACGCCAACATCAAAGCCTTTCGATTTGTTATTTTGCCGAACTCTGTGTGTGTGTGTGCGTCCGAAGGCTTAGGAGAGGAAACGGAAACGCAACACGCTGTGTAAAAGAGCTTTCTTTATACTTTCCGTCTCAGCTGGTTTTTTCACCAGCTGTCTGTGTTTGTTTGTTTTTTTTTTTTGTAGTTTGTTGGCTTTCCGTTTTCCTTTTTGCGAATTTTCTTTTGTGAGAAGAAGGAATAATAAAAGGAAAAAAATTGTTTGGTGTTTTGTATCCCGCCGTTATTATTACACATACTTATACAATCTGTCCGCCGCACAGTGGTTAGGAAGCGATTTATATTGTTAAATTAGACAATTAGATAACCTAATATGTCATATTTTCTAAAGTAGATAACACCATTGGTCATCTTTTATAGAGAATATGACAAAATTGTCTATCTTTTATATAGTTTATAATCCAATTAGTCATCTATTATAGAGTTGATAAACCAACAGGTCTTCTGTTATAGAGTAGATAACCCAATAGCCTATCTGTTATAAAGTAGATAACACATATGGTCATCTGATATACAGTAGATAACACAATGGGTCATCTGTTATAGAGTAGATAAGCAAATTGGTCAACAGTATTAAGCAGAACTCATTGATCATTTGTTAAGTAGATAACACAATAGATCATCTGTTATGAAGTAGATAGTCTCATTAGCCATCTATTATAGAATAGATAGCAAATTGGGCGTTTGTTATAGATTAGATAACACAATGGGTCATCTGTTATAGAGAAGAAACCCCAATATGTAATTTATTAGTAGATAGATAACATAATTTTACATGTGTTATAGAGTAGATAACCCCACTGACCAATTGTTATATACTAGTTAACCTCAATGGTCATATGTTATAAAGTAGATAGCCTTATTGGTCATCTATTATAGCGTAGATAAGCAAATTGGTCAGCTTTTATATATTGGGTAACAAAATTGGTCAACTGTTATATACTAGATAAACTAATTGATCACATGTTATAGAGTATACGACACAATTGATAATCTGTTATGGAGAAGATAACCCAATTGGTTATCTATTATAAAGTAGATAACACTATTGGCCATGTGTTAGAAAGCCTCATTGGTCTTGTCTTGTAGAGTAGATAATCAAATTGGTCATCTGTTTTAGATTAAATAACACAATTGGTCATCTGTTATAGAGTAGATAACCCAATTGATCATCTGTTAAAGAGTAGATGACAAAATTGGTCATCTCTTATAGAGGAAATAACCCAATTGGTCATATTTTGTTAGGCAGATAACACTATTGGTCATCTATAGAGTAGATATCATTCGTCAACTGTTAAAGAGTAGATAGCCTGCTATGACATATGAACCAATTGTTTATTTTTTTCAGATTATATCTCTAAATTAATTATTCAAATCAAAACTAAAAATAATCTCTGAAATTCTGACCAAGGGAAACCGATTATGAACCACTGTAGGTATTTGGAAGTTGGCTTTCTTTATTCAGCTGCTGTTTTCCTATCTTCATCTCACTTTGCCGTGGCCGTACATTTTTCCTTCCTACTTCAAAGGCATTAAGAGGAGTCGAGTCGCGTAGAGCAACCCCCAGTGGAGCACCCCTATGCCCGTCCGTCCATCCATGTAGGAGACCATTGCCAAGCTCACTACTACTAAATAGTGGCGTGTTTTGCATATGGCGATTACTGATGCTATTACATTTGCCTGTGATACGAAGAAATCTTGTAGAGTCAGCAGTTTTTTCTTCTCCGTTTGAGCCAGCTCAGACCCTAACTGCAAAAGAGAATACAAGAATAAGAAGAAAAAATACACAAAATAACAATGCCAACAAACAGACAAGCCGACACTATCCTCCCATCATCTCTACCTCCTGTCATTTTTGTTTGGTCCTTCCTCCTGCCTTACTCTCATTTTTTTTTTTTTTGGTTTGGCATTATAATTTGCACACTGCCCTCTAGAGAGATGTGAGATGACTTTGACTTATACACTTAAAATCACTTATAGTTTCACTAACAATGACAATGAGTGACAAGGTTGAGTACACACACGCACTCACACACATCTCATGTGTTGTCACCATGACAGAGTGAGAGCGAAAAAGAAGGCATCTCTTTTATCTCTAAGTATATGGGTGGCATTTCTTTTTTTCTTCTTAAAATCAAATGCTGCTTTTCTATCAAATTAAGTGTCATGTTCTTGGCAAGCAAAAAACAAGAAACAGCAGCACCAGCATCAGCAGCAATCAACTAAACCTTTCCTAAGGATATTTTAAGTGAGTGTCTTGGGCACACGTGTAATGCCAAGTTTTTTCTTGAGAGCTGATGACAAGCATTATGATAAGTTACAGAGGGCATTACAAATTAAAATTATAAGAATTGTTAATTTAGTTTCAACATGCATACATTATTCTGCTTGCTGGCATTGTAAAAGGTCCTTCGAGAAAGGACCTTCGCAAAAGGTTCTTATTGTAATTTTTGAAAATTTTAAATGGAAATATATTATCTACATGACAATACAGGGTGGCTGATATGTATTGCAACCAACTTCAGGTTGCCATGTCCTAAAGACAGTATTGAAGCCCTGGGCAGACAAACATTTCGGCCGCAGACCATGGACATTCCAACAGGACTCAGCACCATCGCACTCAGCACGCGTCAAACAAGAATGGCTTAAAAAGGAGGTTCCTCGCTTAATTTCTACCGCACAATGGCCACCAAGATCTACGGATCTCAATCCGTTGGACTTTTGCGCCTGGGGCATTTTAGAGAGTAAGGTTCGCACTAAAAAATACCAAAGTATCGATCATCTCAAGACGGCGCTTCGCCGGGAATGGGCCAAAATACCGCAGAGCCACTTTCGTGCAGCGTGTGATGGCTTTGTCGGCCGTTTGAAGGCCATAATTCGTGCCAAAGGTGGCCAATTCGAACAAATCTAAACTGTTTCTAAAAGCTTATGTTATTTCCGACATTTTTTGCTTTTGAACAATAAAATTTAAAAAAAAAATTAAAAAAATATAGCGCTTTACTTTGTTGCATTACATATCAGCCACCCTGTACAGTAAAAATTCCACTAACCGACACATCACTTAGGAAGACTGTTAGCGTAGATAGATAAATTTCTTCATTCCATGATGGTCTGGATAGTCCCATGGGGGAAAGAACACGGGGACTGCAATAGAAAGAAGTTAAAATGTGTGAAAATGTGTTGTTCCCTTAACGCATTATCGTAATTGGCAATATGTTATGGAGTAGATAGATAACGAAATCCAAGGATAGATAACGCAATTGGGGGTAGAGTAGATAACTCAATTGCTCATCTAGTGTAGATCAGATAACACCATTGTTATCAGGCATAGTTTAGATAACGTAATTGTTTATATGTTGTATAGTAGATAATACATCGGGTCATCTGTCATAGACGAGATAACTCAATTGGTCATCAGTCATTGAACTGATAATGAAATTGATCATATGTTATGGAGAATATAACGAATTTATTCATCTTTTATAGAATAGATAAGGTAATTGAACATTTTTTATTGAGTAGATAATAATTGGTCATATGGTGTAGATTATATAACGCTATTCACCATCTGTTATAGAGAATGTAACGTATTTGGTATTCTGTAGTAGAGTGGATAGTGCAACTGATCAGGTGTTAAAGAATAGATAACACGATTGGTCATTTGTCATAGAGTAGATAACAGAATTGGTCATCTGTTATGCAGTGGATAAATCTATTGGTCATCTGGTATAGAGTAGATAACGCAATTGGTCTTCTATTATATAGCAGATAACGTATGTGATCTTCTGCAGTAGAGTAGATAACGCATCTGTTCATCTGGTATAGAGTAGATAACGCAATTGTTCTTTTGTTATAGAGCAGATAAGACATTTGGTCAACTGTTGTAGAGTAGCAAGATAAGACAACTAGACATCTGTTGAAAAGTAGATAACCCAATTGTTCAACTAATATATATGTAGTAGATAACCTAATTGGGCATTTACCATAGAATAGTTGTAAAAATGATTTTATATTCTACTTTCTTATTTAAGTAGAAATATACCAATGAAATTCGATCTGTGGAGTTTAGCGAAAATCAAAGGGTTCCTTCTAAGTGAAAAAAGGTAACATTTAAACTATTACTATGTGCTGAAGTACAGAAGATTCAGACACGCAGTATAGAAGTTATTAGAGAATCTATATTTCAATTTTTGTTCCCTATTTGAGTAATGCACATCAAGATATTGGCCAATTTGTCATTTCTGTTAGAGTGGATAACATAATTGGTGTTCTGTTATTGAGTAGATAACGTAATATATTCGTCTGTTGTAGAATAGATAACGGAGGTTGGTAATCTGTTGTAGTGTAGATATCGCAACTGGTTATCCTTTAGATAGATAGTAGATAACTTAATTATTTATCTGTTGTAGAGTAGATAACGCAACTGGTCACCTGGTGTTTAGTAGATAACGCAACTGGCCATCTGGTTAGAGTAGAAAAAGCAACTGGCCATCTGTTATATAGCATATAAAGTAATTATGTCTATTTTGTGGAGTAGATAACTCAATTGGTCATCTTGTATAGTGTAGATAACGGAACTGGTCATATTTTATAGAGTAGAAAACGTAATTGGTTATCTGTTTTTGAGCAGATGACGTAATAATTCGTAAAAAAAGAATAGTTGTAAAAATGATTTTAAATTCTACTTTCTTATTTAAGTAGAATAATACCAACGAAATTCGATCTGTGGAGTTTAGCGAAAATCAGAGGGTTCCTTCTAAGTGAAAAAAGGCAACATATAAACTATGTGCTGAAGTACAGAAGATTCAGACACGTAGTATAGAAGTTATTAGAGAATCTATATTTAAATTTTTTCCCTATTAGAGTAATACACATCAAGATATTGGCCAATTTGTCATTTCTAGTAGAGTGGATAACATAATTGGTCTTCTGTTATTGAGTAGATTTGGTATCTGTTGTATAGATAACGCAACTGGTTATCTTTTATAGAGTAGACAACTTAATTATTCATCTTTTATAGAGTAGATAACTTAATTATTCATCTTTAGATAACGCAACTGGTCATCTGGTGTTTAGTAGATAACGCAACTGGTCATCCTGATGTAGTGGAAGAAGCAAGAAGAAGTAATTATATATATTTTGTGGAGTAGATAACTCAATTGGTCATCTTGTATAGTGTAGATAACGGAACTGGTCATATGTTATAGAGTAGATAACGCAACTGGTCATCTGTTGTAAAGTAGATAATGTTATTATTTATCTGTTGTAGAGTAGATAACGCTATTCGTAATTTTGTGTAAAGTATATAACGCATCTGGTCATCTGTTATTGAGTAGATAACGTAATTATTCGTCTGTTGTGGAGTTGATAATGTAATCGGTCATCCGTTATGGTTATGTGAACGCAATTGATCATCTGTTATGGAGATGCGAACGAAACTATTCATCTTTTATAGGATAGATTGTGTAATTGTTTATCTGGAGCAGAGCAGATAATGAAATTGGTCTCTTATTATAGAATAGATAACGTATTTGGTCTTCTGCAGAAGAAGAAGTCATTAGAGAATCTATATTTAACTAAATGTTAAGCTTTTGTGAGGGATGTACTACAATACAATGGCGCATCTTCGAACATAGCTTGAAATAAAAAAAATCTCAGCTCATACCAAAATTGGATTCAATCGGTTACTACTTTTGAGAGTATTTGGACATTGCTCAAATGACTTAATATGGACTGAAATAAATTTCCGCCGAACATACTTAGGGTCTTAGGTCAATCCTTCGAAGTGTTGCACTTTTCGCCTTTAGCAAATGATATCTGTGGTCACAAGCAATAACCTCCTAACTCGAAAATCACTTTTAATATTTCTGTAATGGGATTTCAGTACGACGTAGATCAATATCTTTTTGGAAAAATATGTTAAAGACATGGGAATTTCACGAAAATATATAGTATTGTCAGTAGAATAATTCGACTTAGGCGGTTACCGTTTGTGGCCACAGATATAATATGCCCTCCTCCACTAAAGTGAGTGTACAGAAATATATACATGAAAGCATTGAAATTAAATTTTATTAGCCAAAAATTATAAAAATTAATATGATTAGCAAGCTAAATAAAATGCGACAAAGAAATGTGTCAAACATAGCATTTCTATATCTACCTCCAAAATGACGACCTCCCCCAAGAGTTTCAAGAATTCGTTATCGTTTAAAACCTTTTTAAAATAATTTAAGCTAAAACTCTGGGTTCTTACGAATTTTCATCACACACCACACAAAAAATGTTAATGAAAAAAAAAAAGAAAATAAATGAAACGTAACGAAGCTTTTATATCAGCAAAATTATTTCAGGTATTTTTTACATTTTAACGGTCAAATTCGAGGTGCTCGCCCCGTTGGTGACCTTAACCGGTTTTTTAAATTTTGTTTACAAAATACCAACATATCTACGTTTATACTTACATATGAATTAATTAAAAACAAAACAATTTTTATCACTGCAATGGAAAAAAAATTCTCAAAACTTTGTTATTGATTTGGCGCCAAAGAAAATAAAACATTAAAATACTCTGAATTGAAATTACTCAGAAAGCATATTACTATGTAACTGATTTAGTATTAACAAATCTGATTTCAGATTTAGCAAAATTGTTAATATTTTGAGTATGTAATGTATTTGATTTAAAGATTATATGTCATTGGCTCGAAATAATGTGACAATGATTTTGAGCCAACGACAAGTAAATATGGAATGTATTAGATTTAAAGATTGTTTGTCATAGCCTCGAATTCATTGTCACTTTAAATTAATTTATTGGTAAATAATTTTTTATAGTTAAGTTTTCTACTTTTATTTAAAATAATTTTCTTACAATTAGTAAATTGACTTATTTTTAAGTATGGAATGTATTTGATTTACATATTATTTGTCTTTGGCTCGGAATCATTGTCACTTTAAATTAATTAATTATACTATGCAACAAATGAACACTTTTTGATAAATACACGGACTTGACAGTATAGGATCGATTCTGCTATCAAAGGGTAGTATAACCCTATACTCGGTTTGGCAAAATTGGTGACCAATTTTTTTTTATGGGTCTCCAAAATTTCTGAAAATCAGTGGACCCCTCGAAAAAGGTATTATCAGCTTTTGTCCAACAACTAATTCAGACTTGGTGATACCGCTTACCTATATTTAGCAATAATGTAGCTAAGAATATGCTGAAGAAAGCTTCTTAATATTTTTTGCGAAAAAAAATTCCGGCAATTTTGTTTTGAAAAAGCGAAGGAAAAAAATATTTTTTTCAGCATAACTTTCAGGGACTCGTAATTTTTCACTAACAATGTTTGGCACAATTGTAACCAACGTATATCTGAACAAATACAGTTTTTTAGTTAAGTTTCCTAGTTTTATTTAAAATATTTTTCTTACACTTAGTGAATTGTCTTATTTTTAATTACGGAATGTATTTGATTTAAAGATTATTTGTCTTTGGCTCGAAGCCATTGTCACTTTAAATTAATGAAATATTAAATACAGTTTCTTTAGTTAAGTTGCCTACTTGAATTTTAAATAAATTTCTTTGATTTAGTAAATTGTCATATTATTTACTAATAATTAATTATTAAATAATGTTTCTTTAGTTAAGTTTCGTACTTAAATTAAAAAAAATTTCTTAGATTTATAAAATTGTCTTAATTTTAAGTACGGTATGTATTTGATTTAAATGTTATTAAGAAACTTGACTTAAGATTTAAAAAATTGTTTTTATTTTAAGTACGGAATGTATTTGATTTAAAGATTGTTTGTATTTGCCTCGAAATCATAATCACTTTAAATTAATTTATTAGTAAATTTATTTATTTAGTTAAGTTCCCTAATTTTACTTAAAATAATTCTTACATTTAGTATATTGTCTTATTTTTAAGTACAGAATGTATTTGGTTTAAAGATTATTCGTCTTTGGCTTTAAATTATTGTCACTTTAAATTAATTAATTATTAAATCAGTTTCTTTAGTTAATGAATGAAAGTCTCTTATCTTTTTATCTAGATGTCATTATATTTAATATTAATGACTTTTGTGATTTAAGGACTATTTGTCTTTGGTTCGAAATCATTGGCACTTTAAATTTATTATTACATTTCCTTTAGTCGATTTCATTGCCGCCTTAAGTAAATTAATTATTAAATACACTTTATTTAGCAAAGTTTCCTACTTAAATTTAAAATAATCTTCTTAGATATATAAAATTGTCTTAACTTTAAGTTCGGAATGTATTTGATTTTAATATTCTTTGTCTTTGGTTCGATTTCATTGCCACTTTAAATAAATAAATTATTACATACACTTTATTTCGTTAAGTTTCCGACTTAAATTTAAAATTATTTTCTTAGAAAAATTGTATGGAAATTATTTGATTTCAATATTATTTGACTAATTATTAAGAAACTTGACTTAAGATTTAAAAAATTGTTTTAATTTTAAGAACAGAATGTATTTAATTTAAAGATTTTTTTGTTTTTGGCTCGAAATTAAAGTATGAAGTTAATAATGAAGTAAATTTTCTTTAGTTAAGTTATGAAATTTTCTTATCTTAATGGCATTATATTTCATATTAATGACTTTTATGATATAAAGACTATTTGTCTTTGGTTCGAAATCATTGGCACTTTAAATTTATTATTACATTTCCTTGAGCTAAGTTTCCCACTTCAATTTACAATAATTTAATTTTTTTTTTCTTAAATATAAATATTATTTGACTTATTATTAAGAAATGTGACTTTAGATTTAGTAAATTGTCTTATGTTTATGTACGGAATGTATTTGATTTAAAGACTATTTGTCTTTGGTTCGAAAACATTAACACATTAAATTTATTATTAAATACATTTCCTTTAGTTAAGTTTCCTAGTTCAATTGAAATTAATTTTTATAGATTTAAATATTATTTGACTTATTATTAAGAAATGTGACTTTAGATTTAGTAAATTGTCTTATGTTTATGCACGAAATGTATTTGGTTTATATATTATATGTCTTTGGCTCGAAATCATTGTCACTTTAAATTAATTAATTATAAAATAAATTTTCTTTATTATTTGTCTTTGGGTCGGTTTCATTGCCACTTTAAATAAATTTATTATTAAATACATCTTCTTTAGTTACGATTCCTACTTAAATTAAAAATATGTTCTTAGATTTAAAAAATTGGCTTAATTTTAAGTTCGGAATGTGCTTGATTTAAATATTAGTTGACTTATTATTAAGAAGTTAGATTTAAGATTTAGTAAATTGTCTTTATTTTAAGTACGGAATGTATTTAATTCAAAGATTATTAGTCTTTGGTTCGAAATCATTAGCACTTTAAATTTATTATTAGACACATTTCCCTTTGTTCATTTTACTACTTCAATTTAAAATAATTATCTTAGATTTAAATATTAGTTAACTTATTATTAATAAATGAGACTTTTTTATTTATTTGTATTAATTACAATACAAAGTAAATTTATATTCTAAGGTCCAGGGCAAGGCCGGGTTACAAAGACCATATAGCTAAATTTTGCAGCGACAGACCAGAGCCTCTGGTGGGAATCGAACCCACGACCCCCAAACAATGTGACTTTAGAGTTAGTAAATTGTCTTAATTTGAAGTATGGAATGTATTTGATTTAAAGATTACTTGTCTTTGGCTCGAAATCATCGCCACTTTAAATTAAGTAATTAATTAATACATTATCTTTAGTTAATGTATGCAGTGTTCTTATCTTAATGGCATTATCTTTAATAGTGAGACTTTTTTGTCAGTGTACCTGAGTAGTTATTGTGCTGAATTTATAAATATACTTTGTTAATGTTTTGTGTATTTTATTATTAAGAAAACGTGATTTATATTAAACCCAAAGCAGAATACATTTATGTGTATTTTATAATTATTATGTTATAACTTTAATTATTCGTGGGGTTAAACTGATGAGTTAACAATTTTAATAATAGAATGAAAGCTCAAAAAATTTTGCGGTGGTAGATAGAACAACAATGCATGCATCATCAGTGAAGTTAACTTAGCTCGCATAATTTGGATGCGTTTAGTCGAATGGAATTAACCGCCTTTTCTATTATATCATAGAATTTTAGTAATATTTGCGACACAAAAAATTCATGGGCAAACTAAAAAGTGCATATAGATTGAGGCATACTAGTCCATAAAATCAAAATAAATTGTTTCTATGACTACGTTTTTTTTTAAATTTTTTTTATTTTTTTAATTAATTAAAATTTTTATATTAAATTCCAATATAAAGACGTTTTTATTAACATTAAATTTTGCATTGCATTTTTATTAGTAATATTTTTTTTTGTAAATATTTTTGTTGTATTTTTTTATAATATTTAAAAAATTCCATAACCACTATAAAAGAGGTTTTGGGGGTAAACAAGAGCCGAAATATTGCTTTCGTGTAAATACTTCCAATGTGACTCCTTAGGAAAAACTTCCAACCTTTTGTTGGGATATTTAGAAACTTAATATGTCATTTAGTGACAAAGTAATTTATAGACCAATTTACGATATCAATATAGTAAAACATTACTTAGGTTTTGTTTAGCTTGTTGCTGATTTATTTATATTGCTTAAATTTATAATGAAATTTATGACTTATTTATAGTGCTGGAAAAGATAACAATTGTTTATAGCATTGAATATATAGATCTAAAGAGCACATTTTCTTATAATAACTTATACAACGCAGTGCGACAAATGGTAGGGATTAGTGATCGGTGGATCGGCCGATTTTGGCTGTCGCACAGTGTCATTTATAGACTACCCTCTAATTTATAACCCTTTTTTCGGAAGAACGGACACAATTCGACAAAACACACTTACGTCTTAGACCTCTAATGTCTTCAAGAGTAAAGTGCCAAGACACTCTCTTAAGACCCCACCCCCCATTCCTACAGAGGTGTTGAAATACGCCCCAGTAACTTTCACCATTTCACGCCATATCGTCGTTATGTTATTAAAAGGTCTTTTGTATCACTTCCCCTCGCCACTATTGTACAACAATCGTGTTACAACAATTTAAAAAAAAATATTTTTTAAATGTAGAGTATTACAATAACATTTTGAAAGTCATATGTTGTAATAATCACCAATAGATAAACAAAATTATTTGTTTGCCGACATAACAAATCGTTACAATACAAAGAATTCCTCAAAAATGTGGGTCACATTTTTCTTCTTCTTTTTACATACTTCCAAAAGACATTTCTCATAAAAATGGCCTCTGGCTGAATAATTGATTATTGACACTTTTGGATTTAGAGGGAATTAAAAAACGGTAATCGTAGTTATTTGGTGAAAGAGATTTTTAAGATAATGAAATGTTAAAGACGGAAGTGGGACAATTTCGAAAGTAGTGCAAGTCAGTGAAAATGTGTTATCATGTTATTTAATTATTGTCCATTTTGGTTATAAGACTGCTTTTTAAATGGCATAAATTCAATCCCAAGAGGAAGTGTAATCAAAGATTTTTATAGCAATAAAAGTGAGATTGATGAGAAGGCTGGGCATAACATTTTCTGGTGTAATATGGAGTCATAAACTCAAAAACAATATTAAAAAAAGTTATGGTAATTTAAAAAAAAAAAAAAATTCTTTAAAATTCTCATTATCTTTGAAGGTGCCTTTAGTATTTGGACCATATTTGAAGTATGTGCTCGATAAAGCCGGGATACACATTAAATTAAAGGAAATTATGAGGACTACAACTGTTAGTAATAATACTTTCACGTTGCGACATAAGTTTAGTAACTGTCGTTAAAATAATTAGAAAAATGTTTCAGTAACTTTCTGTCTATTGCAAAAATGTAATAGAAACAACTACAAAAATTGGTAGAGACTTGCTTAATTGCTTGGTAGAAAAACTCTCTACCAATTTTCGTATTTATTTCTAATACATTTTTGCAATAGGCAGAAAGTAACTGAAACATATGGTTTCAAACCGAATAAATTCTGACTGAATAACAAAAGCACAAATCAACAACACATAATTAAAACAAATTGATTTAAAAAAAATCGTTTGTCGCTGATACGTGTTTAGCTTACACGAAAAAAATAAAAAAAAGGGGAAAAATCGCAAAAAATGTATTCAAATTTTTGAAAGCTAGAATCCTAACGAATGCCTATTTGAAGAAAATCTATGAATAAATGTAGAAATTATAGCTATTTTTGGTAGAAATAAGGGAATTTCAACCTAATCCGGTTTTATGCACCCCACTATTGTGAATAAGGGTATATATCAGATGCTGCGAGCCAAAAGTGTAACACATCGATGGAGTGACCTAAGAGACCCCAAGTAGTTTTTGACGGAAATCAGTTTTGGGCCATTTTAAGTAATTTTACCAATGTCCGTCAGTCAGTCTGGTTGGTGCGCACGATAACTTTTGAAAGGATTAACCAATTGACCTCAAATTTGGTATGTGACAATATTTTTCTCTATTTCAGGCTAGGTCAAAGATTGTCTATGTTGGCCCACCTCTTCGAGTTAGGATGCTAGCTTTCAAAAAGTGTTTTTTCCTGAGTCAGCAGAAAACGATATTTTCTTAAAAATGTTTTTTTTTATTGCTTTGGCGGCAGTTACTGAACTTCCGTTTCTTCATGAAAGTGGTGTTTTCGGCATTTCTAGCCCTTTGTATAATAAGATGACTTTGTCTTAATAAAAAGACGATTTTGTGTCTTTGTCTTCATAAAAAGACGATTTTGTGTCTTTAATAAAACGACTTTGTCTTAATAATTGGACATTTATATTAGAAGGTCATTTTTTTCTAATAAGAGACTTTGTTCTAAAAATATTACTACTTTGTTTTTATAATGAGACGATTGTTTCTTTACAATAGGACAACACTGTCTTAAAAAAACACTTCGTCTTTATAAGAAAACGCCTTCATTTTTACAAGCAACCGACTTTGTCTTTATAATAAGTCGAATCTGTCTCTATAATAAGCCGAATTTGTCTTTATATTTAGAAGACTCTTTCTTTATAATAAGACGTCTTTGTCTTTATAATAATACGACGCTGTCTTTTTAATAAGACGATCTTGTCTTTATAATAGAACGACTTGTCTTTATAATAAGACGAATTTGTCTTTGCAATAAGAGGACTTTGTCTTTATAAAAATATGAATTTGTTTTTATAATAAGACGTCTTCGTCTTTATAGTAATAACCATTTGCTACTATTTTAATTGTGTAATTTAATTTGTCTTCATACAAATAAAATTATAATTTTAATAAGAAGACTTCGTCTTTATATATAATTAGATGACTTTATCTTTATAATAAGACGACTTTGTCTTTATAATAAGACGACTTTGTCTTTATAATAAGACGACTTTGTCTTTATAATAAGACGACTTTGTCTTTATAATAAGACGACTTTGTCTTTATAATAAGACGACTTTGTCTTTATAATAAGACGACTTTGTCTTTATAATAAGACGACTTTGTCTTTATAATAAGAGGACTTCGTTCTTCTAAGAAGAAGTTGTTTTCTTAATAATAAGGCGACTCTGTCTTATTAATGAGGCGACTTTGTGTTAATAATAACACGAATTTGTCTCTAAAATAAGTTGACGTCGTCTTTATAATAAAACATCATTGTCTTTTTAATAAGACAACTTTGTCTTATTAATAAGAAGACTTTTTATCTTTAATAAGATAACTTTATCTGCCAATTTTGTCTTACATACGACGCTTTTGTCTCTGTAATAAGATGACTGTGTCTTAATAATAGACGACTTTGTTTTTATATCAAGATGAATTTGTCTTTATAATAAGACGTCTTCGTCTTTATAGTAATAACTATTTGCTACTATTTTAATTTGTCTTCATAATAACAAAATTGTAATTGTAATAATAAAGACTTGTCGCTTTAATAAAACGACTTTGTCCTCATAATATGACAACTTTGTGTTTATAAGAAAACAACTTTGTCTTTATAATAGGACGAATTTGTCTCAACAATAAGTCTTTATAAGAAGACGACTTTGCCTCAATAATAATCCGTCTTTGTTCTAATAATAAACTGGCCTTGGCTTTATAATGAGACTACTTCTTCTTTATAATAAGATGACTTTGTCTTTATAATAAGACAACTTTGTCTTTATATTAAGACGACATTGTCCTTATAAGAAGACATCTTTCTCTTTATAATAAGACGACTTTGTCTGTATAATAACATGACTGTGTCATCTTTTTTTTGTTTTATTCTATATGCTTTCATAGTACATATTTTGTTTTTGTACTCAGGCTCAAGATCGTTAGTGTTGTTTTCAGTATACGTAAACAACTTTGTTAAAAATTAAAGAAGAAGTAAGTGACATGTATTGGGGGCGGACAGATCTGTTTCGGGAGCCACCAAACTCCCATTATCAATATCCTTATTACAACGATTACTTCAGTCGAAATTATTAACTGTTTGCTAAAAGCGCATATCTCCAAAAAAAGACAATTCAGTAATCATCATCCCTCGCACATGCACCAACTTCCACTCTCGTGAGTTTTTACAATGTAAATAATTCACACGAATGTTTTGCTGTAGTTGAATATGCAACAACAACGTATTTGGTCGTGCCCTACCATATAAAAATATGTTGTCTTTAAAATAAGACGACTTTGTTTTTATAATAAGACAACTTTGTCTTTACAATAAGACGGCTTTGTCTTTCTAAAAAGTCGACTTTTTCTTTATAATAAAACGAATTTTTGTTAATAATAAGACAACTTAGTCTTTATTTATTACTATTTATTTATTTATATGACTTACAATCCAAAGTAAATTTGTAATGTAATTTGACGGTCCAGGAGAAAGACGGTTTATAACGACAGACCAAAGTCTCTAGGGGGGAATAGAACCCACAACCTCCTAACTCATATGTTAGCACGCTACCAACTCACCTACTGGGGGCGCTCATTTAATCTTTATAACAAGACGACTTTGTCGTTATACAAGACGACTTTGTCTTTACAATAAAACGACTTTGTCTTTATAATAAAACGTCAGTGCCTTTGTAATAAGAAGACTTCGTCTTTATATTAAGAAGACTGTCTTTATAGTAAGACAACTTAGTTTTTATTATAAGACAAATTTTTCTTTATAATAGGGCAACTTTGTCTTAATAAGCAGACCACTTCGACTTTACAAGAAAACGACTTTGTCTTTATAATAAGACGTCTTTGTTTCGTTTATAAGAAAAATTTATATTAATAATAAGACGAGTTAGTGTTAATAATAAGACAACTAACAGGACTACTTTTTGTCTTTATAATAATGGAATTTTTCTTTATAATGAGACGACTTTGTGTTTATAATAAAAATACGTTGTATTTATAATGTACGACTTTGGCTTTATAATAAGACGACATTTCTATACAATGGATAAACTTGTCTTTAAAAGAAGACAACTTCGACTTTACAAGAACAAGACTTTGTCTTTATAATAATAAGACGATAAGAGATTTTATATTAAAAATAAGACGACTAAGTGTTAATTATAAGATAACTAATATGGCTACTTTGTCTTTATAATAACGCAAGTTTTCTTTATAATGGGACGACTTTGTGTTTATAATAAAAAAAACGTTGTATTTATAATGTACGACTTTGCCTTTATAATAAGACGACTTTAAAATGGCTAACCTTGTCTTTAAAAAAGGACAACTTCGTCTTTACCAGAAAACGACTTTGTCTTTATAATAAGACGTCATTGTTTTATTAATAAAAATAATTTATATTAATAATAAGACGACTTATTGTTTATAATAAGGCAGCTTGTAGGACTAATTTTTCTTTAAAATAACGGAGGGTTTCTTTATAGTGAGACGACTTTGTGTTTATAATAAAAATACGTTGTATTTATAAAGTACGACTTTGTCTTTATAATAAGATGACTTCTCTTTAAAATGGTTAAACTTGTCTTTAAAAGAAGACAACTTTTTCTTTAGAAGAAAGCTGTATTGTCTTTAAAGGAAGGAGTATTTGTATTAATAATAAGAAGACTTTATATTAATAATAAGACGACTTAGTGTTTATAATAACACAATTAATAAGACTACGTCTTTATAATAACTCAAGTTTTTTTTATAATGAGACAACTTTGTGTGTATATACCTTGTCCTTATAATTGTACGACTTTGTGTTTATAATAAAAATACGTTCTCCTTATAATGGTACGACTTTGTCTTTATAATAAGACGACTATTCTTTAAAATGGTTAAACTTATATTCTTTGTCTTTAGAAGAAAGCTGTATAGTCTTTAAAGGAAGATGCCTTTGTTTTAATAATAAGAAGGCGTTATTTTAATAATAAGACGACTTAGTGCTAATAATAAGGAATAAGGAAAAATAATAATAAGACTACTTTGTGTTTATAATAACGCATTTTTTTTATAATGGGACGAGTTTGTTGTCTTTATGCACGACTTTGCCTTTTTGTTAAGACGACTTTTTTTTTTAAATGTTTACCTTTTCTTTAAAAGAAGACAACATTACCTTTAGAAGAGAGCTTTATTGTCTTAAAAGGAAGACGACTTTGCCTTTAAATTAAGAAAACTTTATTTTTTAACATATATTATTTATTAATTATTACAAACCTCTAAATGCAGATTCTAAGCTATAATTGTACTGTAGTTATAAATAGTCGAACGTTAGTCCGTTTTAAATGTTATTGTTTAGCTAATAATTATATGTTTTTCATTTTTTGTTGTAATAAGGGAAAAGCACAATCAAAGACAATCCACAGTTGTTGGACTCTTCACTAACCTGTTGCTGTTGACCGGGCTTGCTGCCCATTGTTGCTACCTGTGTTGGTTAGATAAACATGGCTTGCCAGCCAATGTGGCTGCTGCTGGTGTTACCGGACATTTCTGACACACACTAACTGCCATTATGTTTTGTCGCGTAACTTTTTTTTGCCGTTTTGTTTATTTCTGACTTGACTAGGCTAATGTAATAAGAGCCTCACACAGTGGTTGTACTTTGTCGGGAAGCCAGCAGATATTGTCATTCTCTGGAATGGTTTGGTGTCATGCAGGGCAATGTTGATGTTGATGATTCCGAAACACACCGTTTGTCCGTGTGATATTGGTGGGGCAGTGAAGGGAATGAAAGCGGCAATTCTTTGGGTTGTTCATCCATATGACAAGTTCATCAATCACTCTTGACCCGCTTTAATGTCGCACAGTAGTGACACAAAAGACAGGCAACTTTACCCAATCCATGCCGGTCACACTTTCGCGTACTACGTAAATGCCCTGATTGTAATATGGGGTCACAATATACGTATACATATATACAAATATTTATTTACCTAAAAATGTTTCTTACTTGAATATGACTATGTAAGCATACTTATGTACATATGGCATAAGATTTATGTACCAATTGTGTATATTTTATGATATATGATAGCACATTTTGCAATAATAAAAGGCAATAGTTAGACACAATTATGGGATTAATGGGATCGCTTTTTTCCCCTTTGTGAAATATCCCTGCATCCCTGGCGACAAGGTCATATAGATATTAATGGCAACCATTAAAATTTCTTGTTTTTTGCTGATAAAATCTGATAGAACAGTATTCATATTATAGGGGAATCGATCAATATTAAGAACTTGTTATCTTTGAAACAATACCAGTTTGAGTTTGACATAAGGTGACCTTGTCTTTGAAATAATACCATTTCGCCTTTGCATGAAGGCGAGGTTGTCTTTGAAAAAGGAAGACTTTATATTTAAAACAGGTCACCATTCTTAAAGATGACGACTTTATATTTAAAAAATACGACTGTATTTGAAATAAGACGAGCGGAGGAAGAATTGGTCTTAACATAACGGATTTTTTTCTTTGGAACAAGACGACTTTGTCTTTAGAATGAGACAACTTAGAATTTTAAGATTATGTTTAGGTTAGGGTGGTAGACGAAGTTTCCAGCACACTTAGACCTATTATGGCCCTCAGTGCTACCATTAGCTGAACCAAGACTCTCATGTCTTTCTCTCCCACTCATGTCTCTCGAATTGGGCATTGATAATTTTTTCCCACCCTAGAGAGCTGCCGCAATGCTGACTTCTTTCTGCTTAAACATGTATACATACGTACAAACAATTTTATTATTATTTAATTGGTTTTCCATAATTATGTTAATATCTACTTATTTTGGCTTTCAAAACGGGTTTTTTTGTCTTTGTTCTTATCAGTCGAAAAATAATACAAAATGACTCGATATGACATTTGTGTTCGCCCAGATGACAGCGAAGAGAGATACAGAAAACTGCATTCACACTGAAATTATTACGTTTTCGTACGAGTTCAATATCGTTAAACCTTAATCAGCTGTTTGTCGTCTGGCAGGCGAACGAAAGCAAATTTTCAAGTTACAGAAACAGGTTGTTAATCAATCAAAAATATAGATAAATATTCACTTGGGAATGTATTGCGTATAATTTAAATTCCATTTACCTAAAAAAACCTTTTATTAAATTACATTTTCTTAATTTCCGGTTTAAATCCAATTTAAATGTCATTAATTAAAATTGTCCCTTGAATATCATCAGTCAACTCTGGTCACACAAAACATTTATATATAGTTGTACACAATTTTTAAATCGCTAAGATATTTTAACAAACTTATTTTTAGACATTTACACATTGTTTACATAAAAGAATATACCTTAATTATAGACAAAAATACAAATTATTATCATAATGATAACCTAATTAAAAAATTACTTTCTTAACACCTTAGGACATTCAAAATCGATTAGTTCTTAAAAGCTTTCAACTGTGTATAACATTGAGAAATTTCTGAGTTTATCAATGATAACATATGGCAGACTGAAATTAAAGCATTTCAGCTAATAAAAAATATACGAGTATAATAAAAATCTGTAGTTAAATGTTATTAGAATTATAGGAAAGTAATTTATAATTTAATGGCGACTACAACCCATTACTTGTTCGAAATACGACGACACTATCTTTAAAAGAAAAAGATTTTATCTCTAATTGAAGACAACTTACTATTAAAAGAATACGACTTTGTCTTTCAAAGAGGAAATCTTCACTTTCCAAAGGTAATTTGTCCATAAAACAAAGCATATTTTTTAAAGAAGAAATTTGTCTTTAAACGAAGACGACTTTGTCTTTAAATGAAGACTACTTTGTTTTAGACTAAAGTTGACTTCATGTTTAAAAAAGACATACTTTTTTAAAAGAAATTCCCTTTAAATAAAGATGACATTGTATTTAAATTAAGAACAGACAAGTTAATATTTAATATGAGACGACTTACGACTTAAAATAAGCCGACTTTGTCTATAAACGAAGATGACTTTGTATTTAAAGTTAAGACGACTCTATTTAAATGAAGACGACTGTGTCTTTAAAAGAAGGCGATATTGTATTTAAAATAAAGCCATCTGAATTTTAACGAATACAACTTGTCTTTATGAACACACGACTTTACCTTTAATAGAAGACGAATTTTGTCCGTAAAAAAAATTTGTCTTTAAAGGAAAATGACTTTATCTCTAAATTATGACGATTTTGGCTTTAAAAAAATAACTTTGTGTTTAATCGTAAAATAAGACTATTTTGCCCTTAAAAGAAGATTACTTCGTATTTATAGTGAATAAATTCAGACGACTTTGACTTTAAAAGATGACGACATTGTATTTAAAATTAAGACATCTGTATTGAAATGACGACGACTTTGTCTTTATGAACAGACTACTTTATCTTTAATAGGAGACGCATTTTGTCTGTAAATGAGTACGTCTTTGTCTTTAAAGGAAAGCGACTAATGTCATTCAACAAGGACGATTTTGGCTTTAAAAAGACAACTTTGTATTTAAATGAAGACGAATTTGTCTTTAAAGCCCGACGATTTTGTCTTCAATATGAGAAGACTTTGTATATAAAATAAGACTACTTTGTCTTTAAAAAAAGATATTTAAAGTGAATACGACTATATTTATATTAAGATGCATTTTTATCTTTAAGAGAATAGTACCAAAATGAAGACATCTGAATTTAAATGACGACAACTTTGTCTTTAACAACATACGACTTTATCTTTAATAGGAGACGACTTTGTCTTTAAAGGACTTTGCCTTTAAATGAAGACAATTTTGGCTTTAAAAAGACATCATGGTATTTAAATGAAGACGACTTTGTTTATAAAATAATACTACTTTATCTTTAAAAAAAGATGACTTGGTGTTTAAACTGTAGACAACTTTATTAAAATTGTGGCGGCTTTGTTTTTAAAAAAGACTATATTGTATTTAAAATGAAGACACCTGTATTTATGTGAAGCCGTCTTTGTTTTTATGATCAGATGACTTTATCTGTAAAAAAATACGGCTTTGCCTTTAAAGGAAAACGATGTTTTCTTTAAATGAAGACGATTTTGGCTTTGAAAAGGCAACTTTGTATGAAACAATTTTATCTTTAATATAAGACGACTGTTTTATAAAATAAAACGACTTTGTCTTTAAAAGAAGACGTCATTGAAGACTTCTACATTTAAATATTGACGACTTTGTCTTTATGAAGAGACGACTTTGTCTTTATGAAGAGATGACTTTGTCTTTATTAAAAGACG
Organism: Eudasyphora cyanicolor; assembly: GCA_963930755.1. NCBI lineage: Eukaryota > Metazoa > Arthropoda > Insecta > Diptera > Muscidae > Eudasyphora > Eudasyphora cyanicolor. The sequence goes on along the minus strand of OZ005737.1, from coordinate 23,751,129 downwards.
ACTTTATCTTTAAGAGGAGACGACAACATTTAAATATTGACGACTTTGTCTTTATGAAGAGACGACTTTGTCTTTATGAAGAGATGACTTTGTCTTTATGAAAAGATGACTTTGTCTGTATGAAAATACGACTTTATCTTTAAGAGGAGACGACTTTTGTCTGTAAAAGAATACGACAGTGACTATAATAGAAAACTACTTTTTCTCTAAATGAGGACGATTGTGGCTTTAAATAGACAACTAACTTCGTATTTAAATGAAGACAACTTTTTCTTTAAGATCAGACGACTTTATCTTCAATATGAGACGACATTGTAAACAAAAATATACTACTTTATCGTTAAAGTGAAAAATTAAGACGACTTTGTCTTTAAAGGAAGATGACATTGTAATAAATAAAGGCACATCTGTATATGAATGAAGACAACTTTGTCTTTAAGAACAAACCACTCTACCTTTAGTAGGAGAGCACTTTGTATATAAAATAAGACAGCTTTGTCTGTAAAAGAAAACGACTTTGCCTTTAAATGAAGATAATTTTGGATTTAAAAGGCAACTTAGCATTTAATTGCGGAAGATTTTGTCTTTAAAAGGGGACTACTTTTCATAAAAGAAAACGACTTTGCCTTTATCGGAAGATGACTTTGTATTTAAAGAGAAGACGACTGTATATAAATTAAGACAGCTTTGCTTTAAAAATAAGGCAACATTGTATTTAAAATTAAAACATCCGTATTTAAATGAAGACGACTTTGTCTTTATCATGAGACGACAATCTTTAATAGCAGACGACTTTTGTCTGTAAAAGAGTACGACTTTATCTTTGGCTTTAAAAAGACATCGTTATAGTTAAATAAAGACAACTTTGTCTGTAAGAACAGACAAATTATTATTAAATATGAGACGGCTTTGTATATAAAATAAGAATATTTTTTTTTAAAGAAACTGTATTTAAAATAAGATTTTTTTCTTTAACAGAAGAAGATATAAAATAAGACTATTTTTTTTAAGAAAAGAAGATTACATTGCATTGAAAATGAAGACTGTATTTAAATTAAGACAACTTTGTCTTTAAGACAATGTATGGACTTTGCTTTTAATAGGAGTCCACTTTTGTATATAAAAGAAGACGCCTTCGTCTATAACGGAAAACAACTTTGTATTTAAGTGAAGACGATTTCGGATTTAAAAAACAACTTTGTATTGAATGAAAATGATTTTTTCTTTAATAGGAGACGGCTTTTTTATAAAAGAAAACGACTTTGTATTTAAGATAAGACGATTTTGTCTTAGATGGTTACTTCGTTTTGAGGAAAGCATCTGTATTTAAACGGGTTAATTATACCCTACACCACACTGTGGTACAGGGTATTATAACTTTGTGCATTTGTTTGTAACACCCAAAAGGAGAAGAAATAGACCCATCGTTTATTATACCGATCGACTTAGAATCACTTTCTGAGTCGATTTAGCTATGTCCGTCTGTCTGTCTGTCCGTCTGTCCGTCTGTCCGTCTGTCTGTGCATGTATTCTTGTAATCAAAGTACAGGTCGCAATTATGGTCCGATCTCGACTAAACTTTACACATATCGTTTTTTTGGCCCAAGGACGATCCCTATTGAATTTGGTTAAAATCGGTTCAGATTTAGATATAGCCCCCATATATATGTTAGCCCCGATTTGACATGTAAGCGCTGTAAAAACTTTATTTTTTATCCGATCAGTATGAAATTCGGCAGAAAGAGGTTTGTTATTATATGAATGAACACTGTTAAATTTGGAAGAAATCGGTTCAGATTTAGATATAGCCCCCATATATACGTTACCCCCGATTTGACATGTAAGCGCTGTAAACATTTTATTTTATATCCGATCAGTGTGAAATTCGGCAAAGAGAGGTTTCTTATTACATGAAGGAATACTGCTAAGTTCGGAGAAAATCGGTTCAGATTTAGATATAGCCCTCATATATATGTTACCCCCGATTAGACCTGTAAGCGCTGTAGAAATTGTATTTTATATCCGATCAGTGCAAAATTCGGCAGAAAGAGGTTTCTTATTATATGAAGGAATACTGCCAAATTCGGAGAAAATCGGTTCAGATTTAGATATAGCCCCCATATATATGTTACCCCCGATTTGACATCTAAGCGCTGTAGAGACTGTATTTTATATCCGATCAGTACGAAATTCGACAGAAAGAGGTTTCTATTTTACATGAATGAGTATTCAGGGAAAATCGATTCAGATTTATATATAACCTCCATATATATGTTCCTCTTGATTTGGTTACAAAGCGCTATAGAAGTTGTACTTTACTTCCGATCATTACAAAAGACTCCAGAAAGATGTTTCTCAATTTAGGAACGAATATTGATTAATTTAGCGATTATCGGTTCAGAATTAGGTATATTCACATATATATGTTCTTACCCATTTACCAATTATTCCAAATTATTATGGCAATGACCCTTATCGCATTGTTAGGGAGGTGTAGGGTATTATATAGTCGGCCCCGCCCGACTTTCTGCCTTTCCTTACTGGTTTAAATTTAACTAAAACCTGAAGAACTTTGTTAGTGGAAAATGTACAATCCCTTCCGCTTAGTTTATCATTTTAAAAATCTAAATCTCTATAAACATTTCGGTCGTTTATTACAGCTTTTAATTACTAATTGATTCATTGTGTAATTTGTGCGTAACACCAAGTAAAGCATTTATTGTGTTTTCCCATAAGTTTATCATTGTGATAAGAAAACAATAGATTTTCTAAAAAATTCCAATAAAATCTAAAATTGTTTTTATTTGAAAATTTAATTAAATTTTAGCAAAATATAAACATAATGATAACAATGCACATACAACATTTTTTGTGTAGAATTTTTCAATATCACAAACGATCTTAAAAGACGTTGTCTAAGACATGAGTGTTTTTCGTGACAATATTTGATTGATGTTCATTGAGCAGTCAGTGATTTTAATTGATTTAATTTAATTATATTTGTCGTTATTGATAAAATACATATTGAAGGCATTATATCACTTCGAAATGCCATACAATTGTGCTTGTACTATAAGGGCAAATGATGTTATGTTGTTTAAAGCTAATCTTATCTATACTTCATTATTAAATTTGATTCACGTGTTAAATTGAGTTTCTTAATTTTGAAATATATAAATTCACAAGATAAACTTTCAATGATTTCCTATATAAAAAACAATATTATAGTAAATTTTTTAAAAGCAAAGTCGTATTGATTTTTGTACCACCGTCATCTTTTACACATAAATTGATCTTTTACAGATTGATTCTTTTAACGAGAAAGAGTCCTTTTTTTTATAGACCAATTCGTCTTCTTTTAAATATAAAGCCTTTACTCTTACAGGCAAATTCGACTTGTTTTACTTAAAAATCCATCTTCTTCCATTGTTATAAATACAAAGTCGTCCGGTTTAATTTGAAAACTAAGTAGACATTTTTTTTAAATTTTTTAAGTCGTCTTCTTTTCAACTCAAAGTTGTTTTGATTCATTCGTTTTCATTTAAAGAATAAGTAGTCTTGTTTTAAAGAAAGAGTCGTTTTGTTTTAAAGACAAAGTCGTCGTCTTTTAAAGATTAAGTCGTAATCGTCTAAAGACAAAGTCATCTTTTATAAAGCCAAAGTCTTCGTTTAATTAGAGCATTCAATGAGAAAGTCGTCTTCATTTAAATACTATGTCATTTTTATTTAAAGATAAAATCGTCATCATTTAAAGACAAAATAGTTTTATTTTAAAGAAAAAGTCGTCTTTATATAAAGACAAAGCCGTCTTGATATAAAGACAAAGCCGTCTTGATATAAGGACACAGTCGCCTTCATTTAAATTAGTCTTCTTTTAACGACAAAGTGGTCTTCATTTGCTGAAAAGTCGTCCTGAGTTTAAGACAAAGTCGTCTTGATATAAAAACAAAGTCGTCTTGATATAAAAACAAAGTCTTCTTCCTTTAAAGGCAAATTATTCTTCTTTTAAAGACAAAATGGTCTTCATTTGTTGACAAAGTCGTCTTGTTTTAAAGACAAAGTCGTCTTAATTTAAAGAAAAAGTCGTCTTCATTTAAAGACAAAGTCATCTTCATTTAACGACAACGTCGTCTTAATTTAAAGCCATCATGACATTAAGACATAGTCGTCCTCATTAAAAGACAAATTAATCTTATTTTAAAGAAAAATTTGTCCTCATATAAAGACAAAGTCGTCTTAATATAAAGACAAAGTCGTCTTAATATAAAGACAAAGTCGTCTTAATATAAAGACAAAGTCGTCTTAATATAAAGACAAAGTCGTCTTAATATAAAGACAAAGTCGTCTTGATGTAAAGACAAAGTCGTCTTGATATAAAGACAAAGTCGTTTTGATATGAAGACAAAGTCATCTTCATTTGTAGACAAAGTCGTCTTGAGTTGTCTTCGTTTAAATACAAAATCAACTTTTATAAGGACAAAATCATCATTTCTAAAAACATATTCATCAATTACAAAGACAAAATAATATTAATTTAAAGAAAAAGTAGTATTCTTTTAATAATAAATACAAATGATATAAATACAAAATCGTCTTCATATAAAGACAAAGCCGTCATCATTTAAAGACAAACTAGTCTTCTTTTTAAGATAAGGTGGTCTTCTATTAAGGTCATAGTCGTCTTTGTATAAAGACAATGTCGTCTTGATATAAAGACAAAATCGTCTACATTTAAATACAATCTAGTCTTTTTTAAAGTCAAAGTCGCCTTCATATAAAGACAATGTCGTCTTGATGTAAAGACAAAGTCGTCTTCATTTAAAGACAATTTAATGTCCTATTAAAGATAAAGTGGTCTTCATTTGTAGAAAAGTCGTTCTGATTTAAAAACAAAGTCGTCTTCACTTAAAGATAAAGTCATATTCACTAAAAAACAAAGCCATCTTCATTTAACGACAAAGTCGTCTTAATTTAAAGACAAAGCTATCATGATATAAAGACAAAGTTAAAGAAAAATTCGTCTTAATATAAAGACAAAGTTGTGTTGATATAAAGACAATGTCGTCTTAATATAAAGACAAAGTCGTCTTGATATAAAGACAAAGTCATCTTGATATAAAGACAAATTAGTCTTCTTTTAAAGATAAGGTGGTATTCTTTTAAAATCATAGACGACTTCATTTAAAGACAAAGCGTCTTTGTATAAAGACAAAGTCGTCTTCATTTAAAGACAAGTTAGTGTTCTTTTAAAGATAAAGGGATCTTCATTTGTAGAAAAGTCGTTCTGATTTAAAAAAAAAGTCGTCTTCATTACCAGACAAAGTCATCTTCATTAAAAGACAAAGTCATCTGCATTTAATGACAAAGTCGTCTTAATTTAAATATAATTACTTTAGTTTAAGGGCAAATTAGTCTTCTTTTAAAGACAAAGTGGTCTTCATTTGTAGACAAATAGTCTTAAGATTAATACAAAGTCGACATCTTTTAAAGACAAAGTCGTCTTCATTTAAAGAAAAAGTCATCTTTAATAAAGGCAAAATCATCTTCATATAAAAAACTTTAAATAAAGATTTATTTAAAGACAAAGTCGTCTTCATTTACAGACCAATTAGTCTTTTTTTTTTAAGAAATAGTGGTATTATTTTAATGTCTAGTTGTATTCATTTAAAGACAAAGTCGTCCACATATAGACACAAGATAAATTAGTCTCCTTGTAATGACAAAGTGGTCTTCATTTTTAGGCAAAGTCGTCTTGTGTTAAAGACAAAGTCGTCTCTAATCGTCTTGTTCTATAGACAAATAGATCTTCATTTCAAAACAGTCGTATTGATATAAAACTTATCCTTCGTCTCATAATGTCGAAATCGTCGTATTCTTCAAATGTCATCTTATAGAGACAATTTTCTCATCCCCTAATTATAGGTCGCCTTGTTTTATTAATGAAGTGGTTTTGCGATAAGTTCACCCTTTTTGTTCGGCTGACTTTTTGTCGAATTACAATGTCAAAATTTTATATGTGAACAGTACGTTTGGCGACAAACGTTATGACGAAACCGTCGTACCCTCTGGACATTTTATCTTGTGTAGTTTATTATAATTGGAGTGAAGTACGTACGTTCGCCTAAGATAGATAAGAGTTTCGTAAACTGCAGACAATTGTGATGTAAGTAACTGTCATCACTGTCGTCCTATTAATGTTTATTAAATTACGCAGAACGTGTAGTTTATTTATAATTAAACAAAAAGAGCTCGACAAATATTTAAACAATAACAAAAGAACAGCATGTTACTCACTATCTCCTCTATTTGCAGTGTAGTCAAGTGTTTTTGTCTCCGATATAAAGGCTATCTTCAACATTTTGGAGACAGCAAGTTAACGTCAAGCTTTGAGCGTCAAGTGGTATTATTTATAAGTATATTTTTTGTTTTTATAAGAAAATACTGTACGACCTTCTTCACTCTAAGTAAGTAGTAGGTAAAACTCTCAGAGGGGAGGATAGGTAACCTTGTGGTTATTTTGAAGACACACAATTTGAGCAATCAACTTGATTGTGGCACTTACATGGGAAACATATATTTTTTGGATTGATTGATGGCATTTGTTAAATTTCTCGACACCATTACCTTTTAATAGATTTTGAACTATTTCACAATATAATATTCAATGATAACTGTGTAATAGCATATACATATACAATTTAAATAAATACAGCTCCCAGAAGTATGCAGTATTTTTTATTATAGATCCGGGCCTAAAAATATATACTGAAATCTATTAATGATTTTTTTTATATCCATAATATCATAAACCACATTGGCCCTTACATGACTATAACTCCTTAAAAAACGTCCTAGAATGACAAGGACGAAATTTTGTGACCTTTTATTTTTTAGTCAATATTTTCTATTACCTTTCTTAAAACTAGATCAAAAAGAACAAAATTGTGTGATTACTTATTTTGTGGTTCAAAATTTGGATTGACTTTAACTCCTTAAATAAACATCATCGAGGAACAATTTTGTTATCATCTATTTCTTGGTCAAAATATTGAATTGGTTTTCAAAGCAAAAGATCGCTGGAACTTCTCTAAATAATATTGATTACAATTTGGAATTGTTTTCTCAAAACATGAAATGGATATAACTCCATAAATAAACATCATAGCGCTAAATTAATGAAATATTATTATTAGTCAAAATGTGAAATTAATTTGCTTAAACTAAAGCGGCTATAAGTTCTTAAATAAACTTCCTGTTTGTCATATATAATTTTTGATCGCTTTAAAATGGCTAAAACTCCTTAGATAAGCGCCCTGGTTCTGAAAGCGCCCTTGAATCTGAAATATATATTGTTAATTTCTATTTTTTGTTAAAAATGTACAGATAGATTTCCAAATCTTATAATAGCTATAACTCTTTAATGCGCTTCCTAGGTATAAAAAAATGATCACACAAATAGTGATATGTGGTCGAAATTTCGAATTATCTTTTCAAATATTAAAATTGATATTAATAAAAAAAAAAACAATTTTGTTATCGAGGAACAGAAATCTACTGGTAGATACCTGCATTACAAACAATTTGGTAATTTTTTGGAACATTGTTCCCTCACCGTAGAGCACACAAAGTAACATGAGTATCACCAGGATAGTGACCATCACTTAGTTATCGCTACATTAAGGATAAAAAAATTCATCAATAAAGAAAAGGTCACGAAAGACATTCGATGTGGAAAAGTGGCTAGGCTCACTCACGAATGTTTGTTCACATCGCAGAACATTACTATTATCATTACAATATTCAATTATTTCACTTTTCCATCATAGTTGTATTCAATATATGTATTCATAATACTTCAATAGCACCTTAAAGTATGCAGAACATTGGCATTTATCTGTGTTCCCCTCGAAATAAGCTATTAATTAAATGAAATAATGCCTATTAAAATTATTTCAATCAAATTATGTAATATATTAATTTCTATTTGTTCTTTCTTTTCAGGTATGTGATTTTTTAATTTCAATAATATACAAATGTAATCTGGGTGAGTAGCCTATAAATATTGTTATATATAGCAAAAACTCGAACCATTTCCATCGAGGAGCCCTAAATTTGGCGCCATATCATCTGCATAGGCAATAACCTCAGAACACATTTTATCCAGTAAAAGCATATTGCTGTCATGGAGAGATTCCGTTACAGATGCGACAGAACTCCCCTTGATTCGGAGGTTCCGGTTCTGGCTATAATCACAGTCATAATCGGGAATATAGTGCCTCGGGATCTCGTGTGGTACTAGATAAAGTCTCTGATCAGAATACCAACAGTATTTTTCGCTTAGCTGCATTGCACTTAAGTGCCTTTTGGCTTTACCTACACAAAAGGGACGTTTTTCGGCGTTGCTTTACTTTTTTTAGAAAACTAGTAAGGAAATGCTAAGGTCTGACGGTGTCGACTGTATAATGCTCTACACCATACTGGTAATATACTTATAGAATAACACCGAAATATATTATTATTAAAATTATTAGATTTGAAAAACAGCGCCTACTGCGCTATGATGCCAATTCGGAAGGAATGTATTTACTTATATATTGAAGCTACATCTACATCTGAACTGATTTTGGGCAATGTTTATAGATGAAGAAATCGTATTTTTCGCTTAGCTGCATTGCACTTAAGTGCCTTTTGTCCTTACCTGCACAAAAGAGCTCGTTTTTTGGATGTTGCTTTACTTTTATTAGAAAACATGTAAGGAAATGCTAAAGTTGGACGGGGTCGACTGTATAATACTCTACACCAAACTAGTAATATAGAATAATGCGCAAAATGCCTTTCACTTCTTCTGTTAGAATCGGTGAACGGTAAGTAGGTGGCCCAGCAAGATTCTAAGATCGGAACCTCAGCTTGCGGTATTGAGCACGTCAGCGAATCCCTGTCATCTATGGGACCTGGAAATAGCGTCTTTTCTGGATTTCGTAACCGAGAATCATGATCCAAAGCAGCAAAAATAGAACAACAAATTGGCTACTGCAGAACTCTTCTTATTGGTTGGGTTGTAGCCATTTATCAGTATTAGTCCTAAGATAACTATCGATTAATCATTCCAATGTTTCGCAATAGATATATCTTTAGGTTATGTATGGAACCACCAGATTTTGGAATGAAGTCAACCTTAGTTTATCTTCATTTCGATGGTATATAGTCCAGCTTGGTACAATCAGTACATAGCTCTTTGGACCAGGAAACCAGTATATCTGCCACTGCCGGTAGTTCTGCCGGTGAAACAGTTCGACAATATTATGACCCTACTCATGCAGGGCGGTTTCGTTGATCAGCCAATGATCAGTGTTACTCCCAAGATAACTATCGATGAATCTTGCCAACGTTCCGCTATAGATAAATCCTCATGTCCTGTATGGAATGGCTACACCGCTCTGGGAATGAAGCTATTCTTATGTTATTTTTATTTCGATGGTATATAGGCGAGCTTGGTACAAACAGTGCTTAGCTCTTTGAGCTAGGGAACCAGTATATCTCCCACTGCTTGTAGCTCTACCGGGGTAACATTTTCGACAATACAATGTCCCTTCTTGTGCAGGACGGTTTCGTTGAATTTGCCCTTGTTGTTGGTTGGACAATCCATTGATTAGTGTTAGTTCTAAGACAATAATCGATGAATCCCTCTAAGTTTTCGCGACAGATAAATCTTCAGGTCCTGTATGGACTGGCAAGCCCGCTTTGGTAATGAAGACATCCCTAGGTTCCCTCCATTTCGCCTTGAGGCAATGGGTCATCAATCTCCGGATCAAATGGAAACTGTTAGGAAAACCATATCAAAGGTTTTATCATGTACCACAGATGGTAGGGATTCGGTGGTGTTCTCAATGCAGCACGATTAGGTATCGATCCTAGAATATTGTTGGGTCACCGTCGAGCCCTTCCTTAATACTTCCCGTTCACTAGTTTTAACAAAAGAGGCAGATATAGAGATAGATCTCGTTCTCTACTACTACACATTGGCAATTCCCCGCTTGTATGTATTACATTTTCTTTTGCATAACTGTCCAGGTTAGATTTACAAGGCATCTTGCGCACTTATGTGAAAAATTCACTAATGCGGTATTCACTTAGCTGCACAAATGTACAATTATCGGATACACATAAGTGTACAAATCGGATATACATAAGTGCTTTAACTGAATTGCGTACATAAACGAAACATTTTTCTAATAAAAATATTCCCATTTATGCAGTTGAGGAGAAAAGGCACATAAGTGCAATGCAGCTAAGCGAAAAATATTGTATTTATCTCACGATCGTCACCTTAATATTGCTGTATGGAACAGATACAGGTAGTAGCTTCATCTATGAATTCTGATCAGAGACTGGATCTGGTACCACGGGAGATCTCGAGGCCCTACAATCCACATATCGCCTTGATTATAGCCGAAACCTTGTGTACATCTCCTGGAGAGTTTCGTGGGGGTTGTGGCTTATCCTCCGATCAAGGGGAGTTCTGTATCCTCACGATCGTTACCTTAATATTGCTGTATGGAACAGATACAGGTAGTAGCTTCATCTATGAATTCTGATCAGAGACTTGATGTGGTACCACGGGAGATCTCGAGGCCCAATCCACTTATCGCCTTGATTATAGCCGAAACCTTGTGTATAGCTCCTGGAGAGTTTCGTGGTGGTTGTGGCTTATCCTCCGAATCAACGGGAGTTCTGTATCCTCTGTAATGAAGAATCTCCATAGACAGCATTCTGATCTTACTGGACAAAATAGGGTGATACGGTTATTGCCCATGCAGATGATGAGGCAAAAGCGGTTAGAGGGAAGATGGCCTTCGGTAGCTTAGTGGTTAGTGCATTAGACTTGGATCCCGAAGGTGCTGGGTTCAACTCCCAGCCATGGCACCGGAAAAATTTAACATCAACATTTCATGTTTTCAACATAATTCGAGTTTCTGCAGCTTAAAAAAACTCACCGGGCGCACTACCACTACAACAACATCTGATCACACAAGTCAACAGGGAAGCTAAAAATAACAGATATGCTGCGCTTCTAGCGGAGAATAGAAACGGCAACACTCAAATAACATCCATTCCCTGATATTAACAGACGAATGTTAATTTACAACCGGACAACATTGAGTGGATGAAAACAACATAAGGTTCTCGCGATAAACGGATATATGCCGGAACGAAGTCTGTATTAGAAATAGACTTAAGGATTATCAACTCAGCGTCTCCAAGCTGCTACAACAACAACAACAAGAGGGAAGATGCCAAGTACTTTTGGAAGAGGCTTTTCACATAATTTACATCGGTGCCGTGTCTGAAGGTTTGATAAACCTGTGCCGCAAAACTATAACGGATTAGAAGCTCTGATTTGGTGTGTCAGAATTAGTTAATTTTAGCAAAAGGAATAAGGTACGAACTGATATGCCTGACTTCTTGGTATAAAGTCATGGGAGCTTTACTGTCTTTCCAAGCAACGAAGGCTATCCATTGCAATTTTACTAACTGATCACTGTGCTGTGCACCAGGGAGAAATGTGAGCTATTGGAGTGGTAGCAGGATGCCTGAGAATTAATGTTCTGACTAAAGGCGTTATCATGTCGATAGCTTCATTACAAAACATGCTATGTCGATTTAGCATGTTTTTAGGGACATTGCTTTTAATATTATAAATATTTCAAATTATATTCAATTACAATTTGGTAGTTATCCTACAACCCAATCATAAGTTATGCGCAAATCAATAAAGGTATTATGACATAAAGGTATGAAACAGGAAACCAATATATCTGTCACTGCCTATAGCTTCAACAACGAAATATTTTCCGATGCTAATGACTTAAAATGTTTAACGGTTTTTATTGCCCCAAGTATTGTAGATTCCGACAATCTCACTGGCAACATCTGATGGCTGAGCTGTGACGGAATCTTCAACTCATTTATCTAATTTCTCTTCAGAGTTGACAGGGAAATGTATATTCGAGAATTATCATATTTCTTGCATAGTTCAAGCTTGTCCGTCGCCTTGAGGCTTCGAATAACCTGTCTCATAGGAAAACTGTGCAGGATTCATGTTGAGTCTTTATCAACTATCTTTTAGCTGCCTAAGCCCTACAACGCTAGCACTTTTAAACCTCACAAGTGCTAGCGTTATAGCTGCATGCAACACTTTCTCAGTATGCGAGTAGCTTATGTTTCAAACCTCATTTGACCATCTAAAGGTACGAATCAAGTTTATAGGTATCTTCTGCGAAATATTCGATTTCAAGTCACCACTAATTACTATTTTGAATCTTTATATGTGGTTAATTATTCCACTCGGTCATCTATCTTTTGTCAGGTGAGAGTCCTGCAAATATTACATTCACTTTCCTATGAATCAGCCATTAAATTAAATCCATCGTTTATAAATAATTTCCTCAATCATTAGTGAATTTCTTTTCCACCTACCCGTAGGATGAAACTGTCGCCCTACCTAGCTTCGAGGAACCTGAGGCAAACTCCAATGACCTTATGGATATGTATTACTTCAAACAACTAATATACATATTTGGTAATATCCTCTAGCAATCCAAAATCATTCAACTGTCCCTATAAATCAAAGAAAACCAAAAACTTTTCCTTGCTTTCACGCTCAACTACAAAAAATGGAAAAACTAATTACCAAACGTCCAAAAGAAATTAAACTTTAATTATACAACAGAAGCTGGGGCTCTGTAGCTGCGATATTTTCCCATATTTCTTAAGAAACTTAAAATTTATAGAGCAAAATGTCTTTGATGTTATAGAAAGAATGAAAAATAAGAAGAAGAAAAAACAGATGCACAGTCTTTCTGAAATGTAAATAAGCAATTAAAGTATACTTTTAGGAATAACTAACACCATAATAAGATGTAGAATTCTCAAGGCAACCCCGCCTAGAGCCAGTGAAAGAAAGACACTCCGACACACAAACACAGAGCGATATGAAAAGAGAAAATCTACTATGTATAATGTATAAATAACAAAGATTAGCTTAGCTGACTCTCAAACGGAGCAAAGTGAAACTGAAACTAAAACTGTATTTCACTACAGAAACACAGCAAACAAAAATGTAGCCTACATTCAGGCGGTGTGCAAATAAAACGGCTAGAGAAAATCCAACACATTGCAAATGGTGGGAATGGGAGCAAGACAGAGAAAGAGGGAAATGGAGAGAGTGAAATACAAGGCTTACATATAGTTTAGGCATAAATTAAATGATAATACATTGCATACTTTAAGGCTTACTCACACACACACAGCGAATCATGCACACTCATGCATATACTTGTACTTGTGTACACACACTCGGGTGAAAATGAAAATATATGAAATACACCAGAAAATGTGGCAAGTTATCGAAACACATGCCAAGTTTGTGTTTCATGCTTCTCCTCCTTAACCTTTAGAGCTAGTGTCCATTGGAGATATGAGTATGTATGTGGCAGATAGAGGAGGGCAACATAACATTGTTCCCTAACACCTTAAAATGCTGACGATGCAGTAGATATTTCTGCTCAATAATATTCCTTTCCATTTTCCTTTGTTGCTATCCTTTCATTTTTTGGAAGACAAAACCTTAAGGAAAAAAAGAAATTAAATAAATGAATTCTAATAAATAACAAAAATGTCACAGAAAAAGCCTAATGTGTGTTTTGGAAAGGTTCAACTATAACGATAGCTGGCTTTAGCAGAGAATGTCGTGTCACGTTAGACTCAGGGGAATCTATACAAAGATTATTATTATGTGGGTTGACCAGGCGAATTTAGTAGGATGCAGGACAATTGATTAAAACAGGCCGCTAGTCATAATGGATGAGGTGGGTAGAAAATGCGATAATCGTTGAATAAACGATTAATTTTTGTAAGTAATTCCATTAAACTGTAATTTATCATGGAGCTTTGGGGGGAAAAAACGGTTATGGAGCAATACTCTCATCTTAAACAGTACTTTTATATGATAGCTGATAAGGATGGGCTCAAAGTCAGTAATATGGGTATTTCTGCATCCCAAAGGTTCAGAGCATTCCGGGTCATAATCAGCGCGGCAATACTACGGGTATTGCTGATCAAATACCCGTAGTAAGAACAAATGTACCAGTAGAGTCAGCCGGACTCGCTGACGAACGTGCTGATATTCATCGCTCTAACACTGCTGACCCTACAATCGGGGAACTGAATGTAGAGATTAGTATCTAGTAGACCAATATATGCTGAATAAAAGCCTGGATCATCTGAGGTAAATCCATGTTATGTTCCGGTTTCGGTTGATTGTGGGTAACGGTTAAATCGATCACGAATACTGGCAAGAAGGGTGAAAGATCCGCTGAGGTGTGTGTGCTATTTTAAACGAAAGTTCGTAGAGCAACCCAATTGCGATAGGTCCAAAAATCGGGCATGCGTCGTATTCATAATCTCCCAGACATTATCAACGCAGTAGCCATTCACTGTAATCCTACATGTCGAATAACTCGAAATACGAGCAAATTTCCCAGAAATGCCGGGTCATCATCAGTTTGGATCCTGCTGATCCAAACCCCTGGAATGACAACGTTTTCCAGGAGATGTTGCGGGACTCGTAGACGAGCATGTTGATATTCATCGTTCCAACCCTGCTAAATATAATCAGGGAACTAAATCTAGACATTCGTAGGATAGCAGGCTAAATAAATGGCTGGAGAAAAATAAATGGCTCGATCAACTGAAGCAGATGCACTTAAGTGTCAGTATCGGAATTTAATCCTACATGTCAACTAATACACCAAGATACGAGCAAATTTCTCATCGATCGGAGCAGGAACCGCTTGCTTTAATCCTGCTGGTTAAATACCCGAGGTATGACAAAGTTTTCTTGGAGATCCTGCGGGACTCGTAAACGAGCATGTTGATATTCATCGTTCCGTTTTCGTAGACGAGGGAACCGAATCTAAAGATTCGTAGGATAGTAGGCTAAAGTAAGCGAAATAAATGGCTGGATAAACTGCCTAGAAGGGTGCTAGATCCGAAGAGGTGGGTGAGTAGACATGGCTCATATTCGTGCTTTCCGAGCCACAGGCAACGTGGTCATAATCATCGCAGATTCTGCTCTATTTAATCCTGCTGGTGAAATACCCGAGGTATGACCAAATTTGTCTGTAGAGGCTGCGGGACTCGCAGACCATTGTGCTGATATTCATCGTTCCAATTCGGCTGAGGCAAATCCTTCTCATGTTCCAGTATTGGTCAATTGTGGGTAATGGATTAAGAAAGAAGAAAATAAGGATTGCAATCGAAGTAACACGGATGCTGCTCGAATACACGAGGTATGAAAACATTTACCTGCAGATAATGTGGAACTCGCAAGAGCGTGCTGATATTCGTCGCTTCATTGGGGAGTAATTTTAACAGGTTGTTTATAGAGATCCCGGAGATCTCTAAGACTCTTTAAATCATCATCAACGCAGTAGCCATTGCCTTTAATCCGAGTTTTTGACGAATTCTCAGAATACTACCAAATTTCATAGCTATTCCGCGACATCAACGTCGCAGATGCTGCTCGAATACCCGAGTTATGACCAAATTTCCCTGCAGACACTGTGAGACTCGCATCAGAGAGTGATGATACTCGTCACTTCAATGGGCCGGTTGTTTTAACCAACAGTTTATAGAGAACCCCGAGAGCGAGAGGGCTCTCTGAACCATCTTTAACACATTAGCCGTTCGCTTTAATCCTACTTGTCGATTTTTCCAAATACGACCAAATTACCCAGCAATTCTGCCCATCAATAAAGCAGCAGCTTTAATCCTGCTGGTTGAATTCCCAAGGTAGGACAAAGCTTTCCAGATGCAGATGCTTAAGACTCATACACGAACGTGATGTTATTCAACACTGCTGAACCGATAATCAGGGAACCGTATCTAGAGATTTGTAAGATAGCAGACGAGTATAAGTGGAACTACTGACAGAATTATTTGAAGCAATGGAACTCATGTTTTGGTGTCGCTGAATCGTTGGCGATTGTTAAATTGTTCTCTACTGTGGGGAAAAAGGATGATTCGCGTGTGACAGCCTGGAATAGGTGTGTGCGTTATTTAAAGCAGTAGTTCGTAGCGCAACCGAGTGCAATAGGTCGAGATGGAGGGCTTCGGTCGTATTCATACGGTCCTAACCAACATCAACCCTCTTTGTATATACGAAATTTCATTCTACCCCATGTATGACCAAATGTCGCTGCAGATGCTATGTGACTCGCAACAGCGTGCTGATATTCGTCGCTTCATTGGGGAATCTAGAGATTGGTGCGATAGTAGACGAATATAAGCAAAATAACTGGCTGGATCATTTGAAGCAGAGGGACTTTAGTTCTGGTCTCGATGAATCGTTGGCGATAGTTAAATTGTTCTCGACTGTCGGAAAAGGGATAATTCGCGAAGTCACTATGACAGATACGAAAAGATGTGTGCGTTATTTTAACCAGCAGTTCGTAGAGCTCTCCGAGAGCGATGGCTCGAAATTCCGGACATGCTTCGAATTTATACTGTCCTAACCATCATCAAATATCCGAAATTCCAAAAAGGTCAAATAATTTCAGACCATAATCATCGCTGCTTGATACAGATACAGATACTGTGTGATGATACTCGCAACGGAACGTGATGATACTCGTCACTTTAACGGACGAATTATTTTAACAGGTTGTTTATAGAGATACCCGAAAGTGATAGGGCTATGAACCATCATAAACGCAGTAGCCATTCTCTTTAATACTTCTTATCGAATAGACAAAGCTATCCTTCAGATTCTGCTGAACCGAGAATCAGGCATCCGAATCTAGAGATTGGTAGGATAGTAGACGAATACTTATATAAGCGGAAGTACAGGCTGGCTCAACTGAAGAATTGCAACCTGAATTCCGGTTTCAGTAAATTGTGGGTAACGGTGAAATCATTCTCGTATCCCGGTAAGAAGGATGATCACAGAGACTGATCTGAAGAGGAGCGCGAGTTATCTTAACCGGCTGTTTCTTGAGCACCTCGACAATGAAAAGGCGGAAAGGAGTATCATGCGTCGCATTCAAGTTCACCGATCGGAAGAGGATCCACCACATTTTACGTTTGGCTAAGTTGTAGATGTCATTTAAAACGCTCGGCCCCGATGGAATATCAACACTGATGTTGACCTGCACTACTGTACTTGACAAAAGTGCTCAATTTATCTCTGACTAACAGTACCCGAGGTCTGGAAAATATCAGAGTGGTTCCGCTACTGAAATCAGACAAAGACTGGCCGGAGTAAGGGTGAATCGTACTGATCAAGTTCCATTCTCTCGCGAAGACGCTTGACCCGCTCCCGATCCTAATTTGACCTTTTTCAATGGCGGATCATTAGTATGGTTTCCGAATACAACATAGCACGAACACCGTTCTATATGGCACATCTACACATATCAGTCGCGGTCTAAACCACAACAAGCCGTGTAATTCTCGTTCGATCACGCTGTCTTTGAATGTGATAATCGATGGCACAGGTTGTCGGAATACCAACTATCCCAAAGTCCTATTTAGATCTTCTGCTCACGTCACTACCATCTGCAACAAGGTGAGAAGCAGGAAGAAGGTCCTCAAGTCGCCCGCCGGCAGAACTTGGGGAACCGACAAATAAACCTTGTTGTCATCTCATAAAGCGATAGGCCGGTCAGTGGCTAACTATGCAGCGCCGGTGTAGTCACCGAATATGACCGAAACGCAGTGGAGAAAGATTCAGACATGGCAAAATGCCGCACTGGGAACTGCAACAGGGTACCTTCTCATGTCTTCACAGGATCACCTACATGAGGAGATGCTGTTATGTTACCGACGTAGCCATCCTAATTACGACCTAGTGGAGAGGCTCCCCCCACCCATGTGGGTCAGGAGTGATCTTCATGATTTAGAGCGCGAGGTCCAAAGATAAGAATGGAAGCCTGTAGATCAGCAAGCATTCAGGGCAGGCTTGAATAAAATACATTGTGATGCAGTCGCAACAACAGTAACGTCTCACAGAATGAAATTGATAATAGGAGTACACCCCCTCCAGGGGCACCGAAGAAGAAAAATTGCCACCTCAAACACGATTGTTATTGGCTAAACCAGAATCTGAATGATAAACCCCTCCAGTGGCACCGAAGAAGAAACATTGTCACGTCAAACCCGAGTGTTATTGGCTAAACTAGAATCTGGATGATGCAGCCGCTTTAATTCCTACTGAGCACGAATTGATGGCACAGTGCTGAAAAATATCCCGAATGTGATCAGGGACCTCACGACACACTGCACATATTTAACTATCCCACCAAGTCTACTCTCAAGCAGCCTCTGCTGGACGCATCCCGTGTAAGTTGCAGGAGCTGGATACCAATGTCAAAGATCCACAGATATAACACAATACTTGGCAGGCAATAATATGATACTGCTACAACAAAAAACTGTTACAACAACATACTGCTACAATCTGTATACTTGAGTCAATCACTGAGGTTTTCCTCTGTAATATAGGTGATCACTGAGTCTTTTTTCAGGTGTTCCTCGTTACAAGAGTCCACGACTGAGACATTCCTCTGTACTTAGTCTTCCTTTCAGGTCATCTCGTTACAAAGTTCGATCCCCGAAGACGACGACTGAGGTCTTCCTCTGTAGGATAGTCGATCATTGGGTGCTTCCTTTTATACTAGAGTCAACCTCAGAGGGTACTCTATGTAGGAGATTCTACCACAGAGGCCTTCCTATATAGCCACATTATCTGATATCGACCCAGACAAGTCATCCGCCTTTGGTTTTGGAGCCGAATATGCCAAATCGTCTACCTTACGATCAGGAAACGAACGACGTTACTATTAGCGACTTCGTTTCTGCAAAAAAGTCCAACATTTTCCTTGCTCTTTTCTCGAAACTGTACTTTTATATTACATTTGGGAATCTTGAAATAGGAGCTGAGTTTAATTCGAGAAACTACATCAGTTCCACCTAAAAAGGGCAAATAGTTTTCAGAATTTCGCTTCGACGGGACAACATTTTTTCAGAATCGAAATCACCATAAGACGTCTTAATTTCGGACTGATGTCATAGTGCTTTCCAGAGTAAGTCTTGCAAAACCGTCTGCTATATATCCAGATACCAATGAGGCTAGTCCTCTTCTTCTCCAAGTCGAATCGTTATGCATACTATATCGACAATTTTAAGACATTTTGCACACTTTATGAAGTCGAATACTTGGAGACATTTTGCATACTCTATGGAGCCGACTACACCAAATCGTCCAGCATACTCTATGGAGTCGACAATTTCAAGTCATCGTACATACTTCATGGAGTCGACTATTTCAAGCCATCTTGTTATGGATTCGTGTTTATAAAGGGGCCGGGCATAGTTTCCAGAGTATTCTAAGCCAAGTCGTCTTGGCTTAGAACTTTTCTTTGTGGAGACGACTATGACAAGTAGTTATGCATAATTCATGGAGTAGACTTTTCCGAGCCATCTAGCATACTTTATGGAGACGACTATTTCAAGACATATTGCATACTTTATGGAGTCGTGTTTATAAAGAGGTCGTGCATACTTCCCAGAGTAGTCTAAGCCAAATCGTCTTGCATATTATCTTCAAATCAAAATAGATATGCCAATTCAATCATGCAGACTTAATGAAGTCGAATATTTCAAGTCATCTTTTATACTTTATGGAGTCGAATATTTCAAGCCATCTTGCATACTTTATGGATTCGTGTTTGTAAAGAGATCATGTATACTTTCCAGAGTATTCTAAGCCAAATCGTCTTGCATATTGTCTTCAGATCTTAATAGATAAGCCAAGTCCTTTTCCTTTATTTACAGAATCGTCTATGTCAAGTCGTCATACATTCTTCATACTATTTAAAATCATCCTGCACACGAGTGTCGATTAGTTAAAAACTATCTTGCATACTTTATGGTGTCGAATATGCCGAATCGGCATGTATACTTTATGGAGTCTTCCTTTTTTGCAGAATCGACTACGTGAAGTCATCATACATTCTTTATGGAGTCTACTATTAAAATCATCTTACATACGAAGGTTGACTAGTTCGAATCATCTTGTATACTTTATGGAGTTGAATATGCCAAGTCGTCATGCATACTTTATGGAGCCGTATTTATAAAGAGGATATTCATACTTTTCAGAGTACACTAAGCTAAGTCGTATTGTATAATTTATATGTCAAATCGTCATACATACTCCATGGAGTCTACTATTTCAAGTCATCTAGCATACATTATGGACACGACTATTTCAAGGCATATTGCATACTTTATGGAGTCGTGTTAATAAAGAGGATATGCATACTTTCCAGAGTCTTCTTTTATAATTTCTATGTCAAATTGTCATGCATATTCGTACTTCAGGGGTCGACTAGTGCAATCCATATTGCATACTTTATGGAGTCGACTATGCCAAACCGTCATTCATACTTTATGGAGTCGGGTTTATAAGGTGGTCATGCATACTCGTACTTCTAGATTCGGCTGAGTGAAGTCGTAATTAAGAATGTATCAATGCATTATTGCTTGGGCTGTAGTATGTCTTCTTCAATTTTTTATTGATTCACAAAACGTATTTCTAGCTCTAGAAATACCTAATTGACTCTACATGTTTCTTTGCCAAAAGACCGACCAGGTCATTTTGTGCAGACAATTTATCTACAGCAAATGCTCTGCAAAATATCTGCTGATAATACTTTGTACATTTCTCAAATTCTTGGGAATTTTAAGTAAATATATTTAAATCCTTAAACCAAGTCATATTACTTCGTTTAACGATCTAGCGATAGCTTTTTTAAGAATTCATTAAATTAAGACAAAAGCCATATAATATATAGAGTATCCCTTAGAAACCTTGTTACCAGATAACATTCAACAAAATGGGTTATTTGTAGTAGTTAAACAGAAATAAAGAAAAAACATACAGCAAAAAATCGCGCAAAACAAATCTGAGGGAAAAAGAACATAAAATACATTCTTCCATTATAATTAATGAATATTTTTGCTATTTCATCATAGTCATAGCCACAGTCATTCTCACCGTCCAACCCACCAACCATTTTCATTCTCGTCTCATCATCATCATCGTCACCAACAGACTCATCTGACCAACGTCTCGTCTGTTGTTGGCATTCTTCTTTGTCTGCCCGGTAAACGTTCGTTACAATCAGCACTCACCACCAGCGTCAACTTCCTCATCAGGTCGCAATGATGTTTGGTTGCTAGGTCGGATGGTCGCTAGGTCGGTTGGTGGGTTGGCTGGTCTCTGAGTTGGTAATGGTTGCTATCTGAACATGATGTACTACACTACCAACAATAACTTCCAACTACTGCTGTTGGCCAACAAACATTGGAACACGGCATGACCAACAACAACAACAACAATGGCCAAAATCGATATATAATTTACGTCTTAATTTTTTCCAATTCGTTTAGCATATCCAAAGTCATAGACATGCGGTCGCGCAGTCATGATGGAACTCATCAAGTCTCTAGGAGGGGGGACTTTTCAAATTACCTCCCAAATGATTGGACGACAATAAAAAAGTCAATATCTCAATGTTGTTGTTGTTGTTGGCATTTTCCTAGTTATTTAGGCCGTAATTGTTGTAATGTAACTCCATTAAATGACCAAAAAAAAAAGAAAACCAAAATATATTCATTCCAAATCTATTGTTCGATAAAAAAGAAGAAAGTCCAAAGCTAAAGTCATTAGTTTGTGTTTTATAACTCTTAACCAATCGACCGAAAAACAATTTCCCTTTACGCTGTCATCATCATCATCGTAGTCTCGAATAAGGTGGAGAGGAAATGAAGGAAGCAACTTCCCCCCCCCCCCCCCCCCGACAGAGGATTTTGGTGGCTTTTTGCTATATATATATATAGATCCATTGTTTTATTCTACACAAATCTAATTCTCGAAGAGAGGGATAGGGAAAAAAGTTTGTATATTTGTTGGACTTAATCTGTTTTGTTTTTCTGTTTT
>OZ005737.1:23038059-23128866 GCA_963930755.1 Eudasyphora cyanicolor | reverse complement strand
CTAAAAGCAGGAAGTGCAAACACATACATACCTAAAAGGATACCACAAGGATGTACTATAGCGAGCGAAGTGGAGAATGTTTGGGGCAATGGTTGCAGGGAAACAGAGCAGCGTACACTTACAATCCACCAACTTGAAATTAAAGTGAATACTCGTATGTTCGTATGTATATACTCTTACTCAAAACATAAAGAGTATGAGGAGAAGGAGCAGGCAGAGCATACCAAGAGTAGCAGACGGAAGTAAAAGGATCCGAAGAGGAGCTCTACCATGAAAGAAAGTCCACTTGATGTTTGTGAAGCAAATAGAGTAACACTGCACTGCTCTACACGATGAATACGATGCGAAATGAACGTATTATCAACGACAACAGAAGCAACAACAACAACTAGAAGTACATCATAGCCAGAGGAGGCACTAGTCATACTCCATAGCATCATCAGCAGTGGTAATGGCTGCCTCGGACAGCAGCAACATTGACAGCATCAGCAATAGAATCGGTTTCTTCTACGTCTTCTGACGCTGACGTTAGACCGACTCGTTGTTCGCGTTCGTATGAGTGTGTAGCGAAATTGCATCCCAAAAGTTGAGCATGAAGATGGACACGAAAGGAACGGAAGTAATACACATAGGCGTAACATTTACGGAGGAAGATTTGGAAATGCATTACTGGAGTTTTAACAAAAAAAAACTGGAATTAAATAAAGCTAAGAAAAATGGACGCCATTGTAGAGGAACCCTCTGAGAGGTTGGCTCTAGTATAGAGGCAGACCTCTGAGAGGTTGACTCTTGTATAGGGGAAGACCTCTGAGAGGTTGACTCTAGTATAGGGGAAGACCTCTGAGAGGTTGACTCTAGTATAGAGGAAGACCACTGAGGGGTTGACTCTAGTATTGAGAAATAATTTTAAGAGGATGACTTTTGTGTAGAGGAAGTCTCCAGTATAGAGGAAGACCTCTGAGAGGTCGACTCTAGTATAGAGGAATACCTCTGCGAAGTTGACTTTAGTATAGAGTAATACCTCTAAGAGCTCGACTCTAGAATAGAGTAATACCTCTGAGACGTCGACTCTAGTATAAAGGGAAACCTCTGAGAGGTTCACTTAACTAAACTTTAATAAAGAACATCTCTGAGAGGTTAACTTAAGTATAGAGGAAGTTCTATGAGAGGTTGACTCTAGTATAGAGAGGCTTACTCTATTGTAGAGGACCTCTGAAAGGTTGTCTGTAATGTAAAGAAAAACGTCTGAGAGGTTTACACTAATAAAGAGGATGACCTATGAGAGGTTGACTCTACTACAGAGGAAGAGCTCTGAGTGGTTGACTCTAGTACAGAGGCGGTTGTCTTTAGTATAACGGACGAACTCTGACAGGTTGATTCCAGTATATCGGAATACCTTTAAGATGTTGGCTCTATTATAGAGGAAGACCTCCGAGAGATTGACTCTAGCAAAGAGAACCTCTGAGAAGTTGACTCTAGTATAGGGGAAGACCTCTGAGAGGTTGACTCTAATAAAGAGGAAGACCTCTGCGAGGTTGACTCTAGTCTAGAGGAGGATATCTGAGAGGTTGACACTAATAAAGAGGAAGAGCTCTAATAGGTTGACTCTAATATAGAGGAAGACTTCTCAGAGGTTGACTCTGAATACCTCTGATAGGTTGACTCTAGTATGGAGGAAGACCTCTGAGAACCCTATGCAAAGCCCTGTACTTTTCTCTCCCATCCTCGTACACACTCACTTAAGCGAACACAAAAAGTAGTAAAATGTTTCCAACTACAAATCTACGCAAAGATTGAGTTAAATGGATTAATATTGTGAGTAGGCCTTAACCGAAAACAGTAGGCTGGACGGGCAAAATAGAAGAGCAAGAACTCTCAATTGCATTCAAATATAGTTGAAGGAGAAGGATGAGCATGAAGAGGCTGCCCAGAAAGGATATGGTTTTTTTGCAAACGGCATCGCAAATAGAAACGATTTAAGGAAAAGTATAGAGCAGAGTAGTTCGTAGTGCATATACGTACGTAAGACGAAAATAATGACGAAGAACTCCCATTTTTCCGAGAGAAATTTTATGCTACTTAGCATTTTGCGATACAAAAATGTGCTATACAAATTAAAGTTTGAATACCGCAAGATGGGAAGAACGGAAGAAAGAAATATGCGGAAGCAAAAGTTGCAAATTGTAATAGTATAACTGACATTCAAAAATGTATCACAAAATTCATAAATTGGCTGGACCAATGCACATATGTCCATATGTCTCTCTGGTGTCCTTTGGCTGGCTGGCTGGTAAACGCCCTGTTTTTTTATATATGAACATATTCCAGACCAAACAAATGTTATATGTTCATTGTCGCAGGACAATCAAATTGGCTGATGACGATGGCAACGAGGACCAGGACGCGGCGGGAGTTTGTGTCGGATACATTCACTTCCCTTATTTTTTGCTTTTTTCAGATTTTTAATGAAATTGTTAACATTTTCTCATATATGCGGTATGTACACAACGTGTATGAATTTTTTTCTCCTTTAACCTCTCTTGTTACTACGACACTTTTTTTCTTGCCGACAGCATATTTTTCGCGAATGCCACTTTTTTTTAGTTTTTCCATTGACATGTTTTAACGCCCCAAAAATAAAGTTAAAAAATCCTGTTATACTACACGTATCATATTTTCATGCTGCGTCTGAAAATATTATATTCTTTTAATATGAACATGTTTGTTGAATATTTGTTGCGGTCGTGTAGCCGGGAAACCCACAATTTATGTACATATTTTTTAAGTAAAATAAAGGATATACAAAAATATTGATTTTGCATAAAATGGGATGTGTTTCGGTGCAAAAAGTTTAAATATTCAATTATATACTTCCACAAATATTAAATGTACGCGAAAGCGATGAACATTTTTAGTGTTATTTTGAACCTCAAGGCAACGAATGTTCAAACACTAAATTGTTATGAAATTGAGATGAAAATACTTGGGCAATTCTGCCAAAAAATAACTATTTACTATATCTCAGAAGTGAAAGCAATGATTTTTAGTTAGAACTAGGTACAACCTAACTTAAGTGTTTACAAAATTACGTCCTTTTTGCTCTAAGACACTTAGCTATGTAGTTGAAGCCACTTTATGTTTGGGTAGGAAAACTCAACATTTTCATTGAAAAATAAATTATCAAAACAATTTTGTCACTTTCGCGTTTGGACGTTTATTTAAGGAGTTATATCCATTTTAAGTTCGACGAGGGAAGTTAGAAATGTTTTCCAAAAATAAGTTCAAACAAGATTTTGAAGTTTCGGCTACGGGACGATTATTTAAAGGGTTATAGCCATTTTAAGCCTGGCTAGGGAAATTAAAAATTTTCATTACAAATTATGTGATGTCAAAAAATCGTCCTTTTCATATAGGACACTTACATAAGGAGTTACAATCCATATTTCCCCCAAAAATTTGTGTTGACTTCATTCGTTTTTATTCTACTCTTTTATTTAAGGAGTTATAGGTAGTTTATGTTTGGTTAGTGAAATTAAAATTTTTATTAAAACATTAGTGTTGGTTAAATTTGCTGTTTTGTTCTAGAGCAGATATTTAAAAATGTATAGCCAATAATTTAGCTAGGAAAATTTAAAATATTCAAAGTGATTGCCAAATTGCCTTTTCATTCTAGGTCTCTAATATAAAGACTAATGTAAATGTCTACAACCATTTTAAAATTTGTTAGTGAAATAACAAAATCTTCAATTTGATAACAAAATGTCCTCTAGGATACTTCTCTGAGAAGTTATAGCCATTTATAGTTTAGCTAGAGAAATTCAAAGTTTTCACCAAAAAATAAATGATTTGTCATTTTCGATATAGGACGCTTTTTTTAATAAGCTATAACCATTTTAGGGAAATACAAAATATTCACCATAAATAAGTGATAAAAAATAAAAAATTTCTATTGTAGGGAACTACTTTAAAGAATCTAAGACATTTTAAATTTGGTAAGAGATATTCAAGATGTTCACCAAAAAAGTGATTACAAAATTCCATCGTTTTCGTTCTAGGATGCTTTTTAAAGGAGTTATAACCATTTTAAGTTTGGCTAGAGAAATTCAGAATTTTCACCAAAAAAAAATAAGTGATCACAAAATTTTGTCAGTTTTGCTCTAAGATGCTTACTTGAAAAGTTATAACATTTGTCATTTTCAATCTAGTACGCTTATTTAATGAGTTTTAACCATTTTAAGTTTAGAAAATACAAATATTCACCAACACATAAGTGATAAAAAAAAACATTTTTTAAGGAGTCTTAGACATTTTAAATTTGGCTAAATACAAGGTTTTCCAACAAGAGGTGTTATTTTTGTATTCAAAGAACAATGTAATTTTTTGAGATAAATGATCGGATGTTTATTTCATAATAAAGAGGAAGGTATGCCGTTAGTAGTGAAAAAAAAACATCAGCCAAATGGCCACCACGACCACGCTTACAGGACCATATCCTTTTCATGAAATTTTCCATATCGCAAAGTGGTTGCCCTACGTCCTCGATAGCCTCTCGAATTCTATCTTTGAGGTCTTGAATCGACCTTATGAATAGACCTTATCTTTCACGTACCCCAAAGGAAGAAGTCGCAAGTTGTTACATCACATGATCTCGGTGGCCAATTGTGATCACCTCTTCGAAAGATAAACGGTCCGGAAACTTTTCCCGTAACAGAGCAATGGTTTCGATGCTTGTATGACACGTAGCGCCGTCTTGATGAAAGTAAACGTTGTCCAGATCAATACCATCCAAATCCGACCATAAACAATCATTAATCATCTCTCGATAGCGCAATCCATTCACCGTAACTGTTGATCCAACCCCATTTTCGAAAAAGTAAGGTCCAATGAACCCGCCGGACCATAAACTGCATTAAACAGTCACACGTTGTGGATGGGAGACTTCTCAACAATAACTCTTGGGTTTTCCGAGCCCCAGATGCGACAATTTAGCTTGTTGACGTAGCTACCGAGGTGGTAATGGGCCTCATCAGTCAAGATGATTTTTCGATGATTTTCGAATCTTAATAATTTCAATGTACTGTTGAATCTTGTATCGTTCCATTTGAAGTAATGGCGTTGTTTCTACTTGTCAAATGTCAAGGAATAAAAGCTTCAAAAGTGACAGCTACCGAAATACCGGGTGATTCAAAATAAGACCACTTGTTGGAAAACCCTATATATTCACCAAAAACGTGATTACAAAATTCCATCCTTTTCGTTCTAGGGTAAGGAGTTATAACCATTTTAAGTTAACTAGGGAAGTTCAAAATGTTCACCAAAAAATAAAATAAAATAATTTTGATGGGTGCCTAATGAAAGCACACGTATCACAGGTCCAGCTATATAATGATGTATTTGCTTTAGAATTACCTCCGTTACCCAAGTAACTGGAAACATTCTAAGGAATCATAAGTAACTTTTGCTTATTCACTTTAAATTCGTGCATGCTTTTTATCATTGAGGCAAGAACACAACTGCATACAAGACCAACTAGAAATAGAGTGTAACGTTGTGTGCTATTAAATTTGAGTATCAGGGTGTAGAAAATTTAAGCTCCTGAAACATTCATGTCTTAGACTTCCTCTCCGGAATCGAACTCTGCTACCGCTGGTGCCATAATAGTCGCAGAGACTACCATCTAAAGTTTATAGATCAGACGTCGGTACGAGAACATCTGATCCGATCAGTTATCTAGAGTTCAGCTACAGTAAAAGAGCTATAAAGCATAAATTAGCTCCAGAATTAACTACGTGATCCAAGTAATTGGTAAGGTTCTAAGGAAGCATAACTTATATATATATATAATGAGTTTACTTTTATTTCTAACGTGGCTATATCTTTGAGACAGGCACTACAGTAAGGATCTACCAAAATTGGGGTCGTGGTATGCCAATGTATCGAATTTATGCATCTGGGAGTGTGTAATTATCGAAATTTACTGGATTCATTAGATGTGGCAGCCATTTCCATTTAGAGTTAAACTATAATAACGATCTTTTTAACGCTTAATTGT
The DNA here is from genome assembly GCA_963930755.1 of Eudasyphora cyanicolor. Taxonomy (NCBI): domain Eukaryota; kingdom Metazoa; phylum Arthropoda; class Insecta; order Diptera; family Muscidae; genus Eudasyphora; species Eudasyphora cyanicolor. The sequence goes on along the minus strand of OZ005737.1, from coordinate 23,122,814 downwards.
AGACTAATAAAAGCACAGGTCCTGGCAGTTTGCAATTTTTCGCACCTGCTGTCTTCTTTAGATGCGGTAGCCACTTTTAAGGCTCACTCTCCGGAATTTTATAATGATTCCCCGTTACCATTGTAATTATAATCCTAGAGCAATAATCAAAAATATATAGGTCAGACCTTTGAAAGATCTGTCGTCGGTAAGAGACCATCAGATCGGCAAATTACCTAGAGTTCAGCTATAGTAACTATATTAAGCAACTGGAAACGCTCTAAGGATCCATATCTGATAAAATGGGTCCTTTGGTTTTCACTTATAATTCGTTCATGGTTTAGTCGTTGAGGCAGGAAAATAGGTTTAGGTACACGCTGAAAAAAAATCGCTTCTCTAGTATATTGTCCCAAACATATTCGGCTTGAAACATATATATATTCAGGGTACACTCTAAACATAATGTATTTGGTATATACAAAAAATATATGCTTGGGAAGATGTCGTTCTAAACAAATCTTTGTTTACATCCCAATATGTTATTATTTGGGACTATTATTTCCGAAACAAATATTTATTTGTATTATAGTTTTCGGAAAATACATAAATTGTGTTAAATTTTTCAGTAATTCAATGTTAATTTTTTAGAAATGTTAAATGTTCGTTAAATAGTAATAATTGAAATCGTATAATCTTGGATTAAAATAAATTACTTAGAGGACTGACATTAGTTAATGACTCAGAAAATTTAAATGATTGATTTAAAACGGAAGTTAATATGGTATCATAACTGGGAGGTCTAATTCGAAAACAAGGAAAAATTAAAACTGAATTTCGAAAAAGTCAGTAAATGTTTTGAAAATTTTTTTAAATAAAATATATTTGGAAAAATTCCTAAACAATAATTTTATTTGTATTTAAACACATATTTTATTTGAGAAATTTAGTTTGCAAATACATTTTATTGATTTTCAAATAAAATGTATTTGCTCAGAAATATATAATATTTAAAAATTTGTGTTCATATCAAAAAAGGTGATTTTGCCCCGTGTATATCCAACCTTAATAGGGTGGAGATAGAATAGTTTAAGTTGTACAGGTAAACAAAGGTAAATCTGCTTTATGAAGACGAAAGGGCAGTACAGAACAGTGGAAGAAAGGTAATTCACGACAGACCAGAAGGACTCGTTCAGATCTCGTCCAATGCATGCTGAGAAATTGCTATTGTCAGATTAAGTTATGGATTTATAGTAATCTGACATAAATCTTGTGAAAATTATAGGAATGCTTAGATGGATCGAAACCGTGACTGGATAACATTTCCATATTCTAATGCTAAAGGGTATTATTTCTTCGTTATTTTCTAGAAAAATATTAGATTACATTTACTTTGAAGGTATTTTAGTTATATATCTTTCAATTCTACAGGGCGGATATCCGTTCCATAAAAACGATTTTATAGTCTTTTATTATAAATTAAAAAAAAAACTATTAAAATAAAACTATTAATTTCGGATCTCAAGCTTATGGCTGATTTTATGAAGATCCTGAAGAAAGCTATCACTTATCTCATATTAGGGTGACAAATGTTTATTAGGTGGAAGTTGTAGCCAACCTGTTAATTTTCCCCACCATTCAAGATGTTTACGCAGAACTTCGGCAAAAAGTGATTTAGACCAAAAATTCGCGGAAGATTTTCAGACAACAATAGTATTTCTTCGATGCCACAGGAGCGGTTTCCAGCCGATGTACTTTCATTCGGATTTTGGGAAGTATCATGAGAGATTTGCACGATTTGATAGTTAATAGTCTGGTCAGTGATAATCTACAACTCGTTACTTTTCTAGAAAGATTTTTTTTCCTGGAGGGGGACATCTATTTTGAATAGGGTCAAAAAGGTATTATTGACTGGGAGATGGTGTGTATTTTCTAATCAACTGGTCGGATAGGAAATATTTGTGAGGTTATGTGAAAATTAGCTAGAGGCTTTTGAAATAGAGGTATACATATGGATTTTAAAGATTTCATGTACTGCTTGGGTTATAAACGATGAATTATTGAGAAGGATGAATAAATAGCATATCTAGGACATGTAATGAGACATATATAAGTTCGCACATGCAACAGTCAAGGACAAATTAGAAGGAAAACGATGCAGAGGAAGAAGAGAAATTTATTGGTAGCGAAATATACAAGAATGGACGAAGTCTCTTTAATGCTGATGTGTTAGTCTATGAATAGACAACTCACCATCGCTGAATAATATATGAAAAATACACAACACTAAGTTAAACATCTTTATAATCGAAAATGTACGATCGCAAAGATCCGAATACGGATTGGCAAATAAGGAAGGTGTGCATTACTTATTTTAGTGCATGAATAATGAAGGTAGTGGTTCGACAAATTTTCTATCTCTATTGCACCTAAGTCCTGCAGAGTGTCAGCCGATATATTTTATGAAAAAATATTTGATTATTCCGCATATATTTCCTCTTGAAATAGGCGCTATATACGATCGTATATTTTGAAATTATTGAATAGGGGAACAGTTGCGCATAGGGAAGTTTCTGATGCACAATAACTTTCCTTGCTTTGTCGTCGCTCCCCCAGAACGCAATCACGAATGATTCTGAGATAACTCCCAATAATATAACTGACATTCAAAAATGTTACTTATTTGATTAGGACATGCTTTACAAGACCGCAAAACCCACAAATTTATTTTTGTAAATCCTGGAATCGGTTTATGTAAGATACCCACGTTTACAAGGCTCCATTATGTAAAATGTTTTCAAGACCACTATTTTAGGTATAGGGTTTCTGGCTTCAGAAATAAGACACATCTATTTAATATCCCACAAACATGTGGGACTCCTCGAAGCAGGTTATTTTGTTTTGTTAGCAAATCGACGAAAATCCATTAAACACTTATTTGAGACAATTCACTACTTATCCTCCCATGGAGAGAAATCTGTTGTTCGAAAATCGTCAAAAAAAATTAGAAACTCATCATCAAAACCTGGAGCCGGATAATTGTTTGTTTGTGTGTGTCTGTGTATTTCAGTTAGAGACGACGGCCAAAATAGGTAAGCAGCCACAAGAAGATCTACAAGTACAACAGAGCCAAGGCACAACACACATCCCAAAGAGATAAGATGTGAAATGTGATGTCATAACACTGGCGATTATTGACAAGACATCAAACATCATAATTTTTTGGATATTTCTGCTGCTTCCCATCATTTTGCTTTTCCCTCAAGAGAATTTCTCATTATCTTTATTAGAGGGGACGTCTTTCAAACCAATCCTACTTTGTGAAACTATTGCTAAGCAGAATGATAAACTGAAATTTCGCAAACAAAATTAGACAATCTATAGAGTAGAGTTCCAACATAACCCCCCAAAAAGTATGAAATCAAATTGAACATTTAATGGCAACCGAAAATATACGTACGTACGTACAACCGTGAGTGTTCATGCGTCCACTTGGTCACATGGTTTGATACCCAATGCCTGCACCACTCCTTCTTCGCCTTTTGCTGCTCTACTATATCCTGTACCGTTAACCATCTAGAACAAAAAAATTCAAACATAAGCATATTTTGTGGGTCTTGGCTTCAATTGAACAACTGAGCTCGAGGGTTATGGACCCTGGTATGATAATGATGGTCAGTCAGCTGTGGTCTCAGTGACAAGTACAGCTCAAGTACACTCTCCCACACAGTGTACGTACATTCACATACAAACCGACAATATGCAAATACCGAAACAATTGAAATGCGTGTGTTCGGTGGGTGGTCTTCGGAGATATCGACTTTACTGGCACACAAACAGACAGACAGATATACTCGTATGTACCTATGGATCTATATGGCACATTCGATTAGTTGTATGTTTGTGTTAGTTCATCATAGTTCCACTAAGAATGGATGAATGGAGCGCAAATTAAATTATACGAGGATTGAATATAAATTTTGAAGAATTTTTTGGATAACGGATAGATAATCCCCTTTTTGGAAAAACTACAGTTAATTAAAAACCTAATAGAGTAAGACACATGGGAAGGTCAGATCCAAGAAGGCAATGAACTAAGTATAAAAAAAGTTATATTCCATTCAAATAGGCGCCCAACACCCAGCCTAGCCTTACTTGAAAATTTGCCTTATAATTTCCTTTTAGAAAAATGTCGGTTAATTAAAAACTTGAGTAAGACACTTAAACGGATAGACGACTAAACAATACATAGATATTAAAGACCAGAACTTCATACTACTTATGTATATCTAACATTTTTCAATGGCGCCCAACGGGAAACTATAATTAAATACACTCTACATTAAACTAATCTTATGTGATAAAACTGATCTGGAAAAATCACATAGAATAAAGAGCCACCAAGGAAGGCGTACAGCTGTTGGTCGTTGTGTAGAAAATCTATGGGGTAAAAATGTGGACACAGCCCAAATAAGATTCACTGCCTTTTCACAAGTTAAGTGTCAAGTTCCACTATGAATGGAGCGAAAATTAAAATATAAATTTAAATTGTCTATTCTATGGTCTTCATATCTATTTTACATGGAGTGACATTGCGAGGTTAGACTTCTTGTCTTGCCTGCTAACGTTCTTTCGAAAACAAGTCTGATTCATTTTCATCCATCATTAATCCAAATCTGAAGGAGGGTGAACATCACTTTTTGGTGAACTTAATAAGTAACATTTTTGAATGTCAGTTTTCAATGTGAAAATATAAATCTGCCTAAAATCATTAAAAACATATCACTTTATTTTTCAGAAGACTTTCTCACTCCTGAAGCATTGGTCTTCGACTCCGACTTACTTGATCAAATAGGAAGACATTGTCGATAGGATGTTATAGAGGTTTAAGAGGCATACTTTTGAAGTTTCCTACTGACTCCATTCACTCAATAAACGAAAGTCCTTCGAGGCGGATTTAGTAAAAGTAATAATAGTAGTATTTTTACTTTATCAAATAGGAAGGTATTGACGGTATGGTGTTTTAGTTAAAGAAGTATACTTTTTTGAGCAAATATTGGCAAGATGGTGTTATAATCAAGAAACAATGGTCCTTCGAGAGGGCCTACTTAATATGTTACATTTTTGAATGTCAGTTAATCAACAATTTTAAATATTAATAGAGGCATATGACAGGCATAAGAGAGACATATGACAGGCATAGCTCCAGTGAGTCTACTCCGTAAACTAAGGGTATGCAAATTTGGAATCTTATTAATATAACGGGGAATAAACAATCGATTAAATACAACATTTTTAATAACATTTTTAATTGAAGACATCACCGTAGTCAAGATATAATGAACTTTCAAGCTGATAAAAGTAAAACTAAAAATAGGTTCACTTATCAATTATGAAGATATTGACTGGATGGTTTTATAATTGATTACAACTGCAAAAAAAAATAATACAAAATACAGATCAGTTTGTTTACTGAAGATTCTATTTTCGATCCGGATTTTGTGAAAGTAATAATACTTATAGACTCACTTTATCAATTGATTATAGTATTCAGTGGAATGGCAACAGCATCTATTGAATTAATTGGTCACAACTTTCAGTCTCATTGCTTCATAAAAATAGCGTAAGTAGGGCCACAAATATATCGAATTTCCACAATCCCTGATCCGAGTTCTTTTAAATTCCTTTTCAGATTCATAGAGAAAACTGGTCAAAATAGGAACCGAAGATGTCTAATGAATCACAACAGCTAATTTTTCATCCAGCATTATTCCAAATCGTCTTCTACTTATTTTTCTTCAGAATTATTCTGCTGAATGTGTACTCCAGTCTGCCTTTCTAATAGTGTCAAGAAGTAGAAAACTGAACTCTCTAAATTATCTGAAAACCAATGCATCTTTTGTCTGAAGGAAGACGAACATTACTTCTTAGCGAAATTAATAAGTCACATTTTTGAATGTCAGTTATTCAACAATTTAAAATATGAATCTGTCGAAAATGATTAAAAACATCGGTTTATTTTTCTCGAATTCTATGGAATGGCAACAGCATCTGTTGAATTAATTGGCCACAGCTTTCAGTCTCACTGCTTGATAAAAATAGCGTAAGTAGGGCCACAAATATATCAAATTTCCACAATCCCTGTGCCAGTTCTTTTAAATTCCTTTTCAGATTCATAGAGAAAAAAATGGTCAAAATAGGACCCGAAGATGTCTAATAAATCACAACAGCAATTTTTCTAATTTTTCATTATTCCAAATCGTCTTCTACTTATTTTTCTTCAGAACTTTCCCTGCTGAATGTGTACTCCAGTCTGCCTATCTAATAGGGTCGAGAGGTAGAAACCTGAACTTTCTAAGTTTACTTAAAACTAATGTATCTTCTGTCTGAAGGAGGGCGAACATTACATCTTGGCGAACTTAATAAGTTACATTTTTGAATGTCAGTTATTCAACAATTTAAAATATGAATCTGCCTAAAATCTTTACAAAACATATCTGTTTATTTTCCAGAAGACATTCTCACACCTGAAGCAATGGTCCTTCGAACTCGACTCTCTTGATCAAATAGGAAGACATTGGAGAGAGGATACTTTTGAAGTTGCCTACTGAAGAGTCACTCCCCTCATTCAATAAACGATGGTCCTTCGAGGCGGATTTAGTAAAAGTAATAATAGTAATACCTTATCAAATATGAAGGTATTGACAAGATGGTGCTATAACGGGTGACCCATTTAGCGGTTGCTTTTTGAAGTACGGCCGCCTCGCAGCTGCGATTTGACTCAGTTGGACTATATTTTGTGGGGAGCCGGTAAGGATAAGTTCTACGCCAACCATCCAGAGACGGTTCATGACTTGAAACACGAAATTGCAGCCATAGAGGCCACACAATCAAAAATGTGTTGAAAAATATTGGGAGATACAGAATGGGCTACTGCAAGGACAGCCGCGGCAGCCAAGTTAATGACGTGGTGTTCCATCATTAACCGGAATCTTGAGGCATTGATGCAAGACAAAATCATTGAAAAATATTATTATTTATCCGTCTTTTTTATAAGAGTTTTAAAACGCAACGTTAGCGTGGGACACGCTATATTTAAAAATGTATACTTTTTTGAGCTACACATGGTTCATACTTTCAGGACCAAAGACTAATACTCTGGGCGTTCGATACAGATATTGAATACAAATACATTTTTTTGGTAGACGTTTCCTCGTTCAGAAAACAATGGTCCATCGAAGCGTATTCAGTATCAGTAAGAATAGCTTCACTTATCGATTGAGAAAATATTGACAATATGGTGTTATAATCGAGAAACAATGTTCCTTTGAGACGGCCTACTTATTTCAGTATAAGAAGTAAGAATAGGTTCACTTATCGATTAAGAAAATATTGACAAGATGGTTTTATAATTAAGAAACAACGGTCCTTCGAGACGGCCTATTTAATATGTTACATTTTTGAATGTCAGTCAATCAACAAGTGCAAATATTAATATATTTAACGTGAAACTAATACACTATAACAACAGGAAAACGGAATCACCGCGAATGTTGTTGTAGCAGCTTGGAGACGCTGAGTTGATAATCCTTAAGTCTATTTCTATTACAGACTTCGTTCCGGCATATATCCGATTATCGCGGGAACCTTATGTTGTTTTCATCCACTCAATGTTGTCCGGTTGTAAATTAACATTCGTCTGTTAATATCAGGGAATGGATGTTATTTGAGTGTTGCCGTTTCTATTCTCCACTAGAAGCGCTGCATATCTGTTAATAGTCGTCATGGTGTTATGTCTATTTTTAGCTTCCCTGTTGACTTGTGTGATCAGATGTTGTTGTAGTGGTAGTGCGCCCGGTGAGTTATTTTTAGCTGCAGAAACTCGAATTATGATGAAAACATGAAATGTTGATGTTAAATTTTTCCGGTGCCATGGCTGGGAGTTGAACCCAGCACCTTCGGGATCCAAGTCTAACGCACTAACCACTAAGCTACCGAAGGCCACAGGAATCACCGCGAATGAGACTGAAGGCAGGCATAGCTGCAGTGAGTCTTCTCTGTGAATTAAGGTCATACAAATATTGGAATATTATTAAAGTAAAGGGGATCAAGCAACCGATTGAATACAACATTTTCAAAAAGATTTACGAAAGAAATACATTTTTAATTGAAGACATCTCTTTAGTCAAGAGATAATGGTCCTTCGAGCTGGTAAAAGTAAAAATAGGTTCTCTTATAAATTGTGAATACAACTGACGAGTTCACTCGGGGCCGACGATTCGGTCCATTGTGTTTCCCGTGAGCAGAATTTAAGTAGAGAAAAGAAAGTCAGATGTTGGTAGGCTAGGAAGAGGGAGAGAAGGTTTAGTTACCCGTGTTCTCATTAGTCTTTGTGGATTTACTAAACCAGAGATTTTTTGATGAATTTGAGCGGAGCATCTGCTAGGTCGTCTAGGTTTTCGAAGAGCCTGTGCTCTAAATAGGCCAAACGGTACTCTTGTAGTCCTTTTGTATGAGCATAGCAAGTGCTGTACTGACTCCTCCTCTTCTTCATCCAAGCAGCTTCTGCAGAAGTCTTCGCAAGGAAGCTTCATGCGTGCAGCCATATTGGTTATCACGCAGTGCCCTGTGATGTCTCCTGTGAGGATGATTAGTGTGTTGTTCCCAAAGGACAGCAGTTCTTTGAAAGAATGTCAAGACCTGCTTAAAAAATAATACAAAATACAGCTCAGTTTATTTACTGAAGAAACAATGGTCCTTCGAGCCAAATTTTGTAAAAGTAATAAAAGGCCCACTTTATCGAATGATAATGATAATAGGTTTTTATAGTAGAGAAAGTACGTTTTGATAGCAGCCTGAAAACATTCATAAAACAGATAAGTTTTTAACTGAAGGAAGTGACAATTGGCCTTACAACAGAATCTAGTAATGGAAAAATAGTTTCACTTTTTCCCTTAGGAATATATTCACGAGAGGATGTTAAAGAAGTTAAATCTCCCTCAAAAAGCAATGGTCCTTCGAGCCGGATTCGGTAAACTAACAATAGATTCACTTTATCAATTAGAAAGATATTGACAGGAGGGTGTCATGTTAATGAATGATCTGCGTCACGCAAAATATACAGCTTATATTTTCACTGAAGACATTCCCACGCTCAGGAAACAATGGCCCTTCGAGGCGGCTTTAGTAAAATAAGAAGAGGATATCTTTATAAATTAGGAAGATATTGAGGGGATAGTGTTGTATTGAAAGAATTCAACTTTTTAAGCTGCCTATTAGAATTTTTACTCAATTAACAATGTTCCTTCGAACCGAATTTAGTAAAAGTAAGAATAATCCTACTTTGTCAATCGAGAAGATATTGACGAGAGATTGGTAACAAAAAGTATGTATTTTTGATCTGCCTATAATTATTTAAAATACATACCAGTTTTTTTCTGCATACATCGTTTCACTCAAGAAACAGTGGTCCTTCGAGCTCGAACCAGTAAAAGTACGAATATGCTCATGTTATCAAAAAGAAAGACATTGACGAGAGGAAGTTGTAAAAGCTTAAGCTGTAGCTGAAACCATCCACTCTTACAAGAAACAATGGTCCTTCGAGGCGGATTTAGTAAACGTATGAATATGTCCGCTTTATTAAATAGGAAGACTTTTACGAGAGGATGTTAAATAAATTTAAGACGTATGATTTTAATGCTACCTACAACAAACGATGGTCCTTCGAGGCTAATTAAGTAGAAATAAGAATAGGTTTACTTTATCTAATGGGAAGACATTTATGAGAGGATGTTAAATAAATTTAAGACGCATGATCCTAAGGCTACCAACTGAAGATATCCTCTCGTCCAAGAAATAATGGTCCTACGATATGTATTCCAAATGGATTTACTTTATCCCTGAGCAAAATATTGAAGAGATGGTGTTATAGTTACAGAAAAATAATTTTCAACTACCTGTTGTTCTTACTTTCTAGTCCGTATGGTTATATTCTGGTCGTACAGTAGATTGATTTTCACGGTGAAAATTTGCATTGTTTTAAGTTACTTCCAATTAGGGAAACAGTATCACTTACAACACCACCTCATCAAACTAACCTCGCTGCACACATCCTGTATTTCCGTGCGTGTAAGGACATTTCGAGTGTATGCATTTTTGAGATACATTCAGACAAATACATATTTCTCCAATGTTGTTGGTTATGATGACCATTCTCAATTCACTCTGTCAATGTCCAAGTGATGGCTGGTGGGGGCGGATAGGTAAAGGGTTACAATTTTCGGCTAAAGTTGCAGCCAAATCTAGTAGACAGCAGAAAGTGCGTATTGGGTAGGACGACAAGTTGACGTTGCATGGTCCATGCAACACACCAGGAGATGAACCACAGGACATAGATGCAAGAGTACCAACAAACAGGATAGAAACGCGAGCGTATGCAAATAGGAAATGGAAATTGTAGTCAGAACGCAACACTGTGCAGGAAATGGTGTTTGGTATTTGGGAGAAAAAAAAACAACAACAATAATATTGCCCCAACGTATGAGAAGAAGGAATGTGAAGAATTAAGCATAAAAGGGAATAATGTAAAATACACATCAGGAAGAACTTTGTCCAGCACGGTACCAGGTTCAGAACATAAAATATAGGCCTTCATGTTTATTGTTTGGGGAGACAAAGGAGTGGACATGTTAGAATAACAGAAGAATTGAAGAAGAGCAAAAGGAATTGTAGAAAAAAATTTCAGCAAATGCTTTTAGGCAGTGGGTCACTAGCAACTCTGATTTGAATTTGAAAAAGAAAGACAAGAATAAAATCAAGATTTCGAACAAAGAGGATTTTTTCCATTTCACTTTGTTGACATGTTCAGTTTTTTTAATGTTCTGCTTTGATGAATATATTGACTTGGGCAGTGCTTTTTTTCAAACTCAAATTAAGGAGAGATATTTCTATCGATGTAAACTCGCTCTAGTCAGTTTAATACTGCATTTAATTTAAAACTAAATTTGATTTCAAATAAAATTAACTAATTAGGGACGTGAATGATGGCAGATAATCTGCAAAATTCTCTTCGGCTTCAGAATAAGCTTCAGTTATTTAGTTTATCACTGAGTGGAAGAACATTTATTTATTTCGAATACCTCGGTTTATCTATGTTTCTCATCGTAAGTCTAAATATAAATCCTTACCAGATTTATGCTTTAATCACATTCACCACCATATTCCACCAATATAATATACGTCACCTGCCACATTTCTAGGAGCAACTTTATACCTTGGTACAAGAATCAAGTGTCCTGGTAACTCTTGCAGGTGAATTTTTTCACAAAATGATATGCAGAAAAGTGGTATTCAAAACAATTCCATCAAATTGATTGTACGATACATACCTGGAAAGATACAAGAAGAGAAGAAAATTAAATCATGAACAGTTTAAAAATATAAAAGCTAAAGTTCATTTATACGAGTATATTATTTTATTAATCATTTACCCATTTAATCATCAATTAATGATTTAATCCTTTAATCATTTAATCATCAATTAATGATTTAATCCTTTTTTTTTTTTTTAGTTTCTTTATTGAATTTATTCATTTACTAGGAAGATTAGTCCCGCGAAGCCTCAAAGGCTTGTCTGCAGGAAAGGAAAATTTGTACAAATTATTAAACTAAATTAAATTAAAAATTCATATCATACTATAATTTCAGAAATATATTTCGCTTCATTGCGATTCAATAAGGAATTTTTTAATAGCATTTTTTCTTTTAACATTATTATTTATATTTATTATGCTAGTAGGCAACATATTGAGATTTTTAGGTAGCTGTACGGATATTGTACTGTTCCCATAGTTGTTTTTGTGAAGTGGTATTTTATATCGTCCTTCTGATCTTATACGTGTGTTGTATTGGTGATCTACATTTTCCAAAAATCGATCATCTCCATAAAATTCTGATGTTATTGCAATCTGGTAGAGGCTTTTTACGTTTAATAGCTGATGATTTTTCATAAACATTTTTATTTTTTGTTCGGATGTAATATTTTGTGTGTTAATTGTTCTTGTTTGGTTGGTTTGGATGTTGCTGTCTGACGTACTTAAATAATTTGATTTATTTTTCATTAGCGTTTTGATAAGTCTATTTTGAGTTTTTTGTAGTTGGTTACAATATACTGAGTTTCCCCAAGCTATTATTCCATGTCTTATATATGATTCAGATAATGAAAGATAAGCCTGTTTTAGTACATGTAGAGGAGCACAATTATTTAGGTGATATAGAACACACGCAGTTCTCTGTAGCTTTTTTTGAAGATTTGATATGTGAAGTTTCCATCTAAAGTTGTGATCAACTTGCACTCCAAGGTATTTGTAGTCGTTTACGAGCTCAATTTCGGTTTCGCATGTATCCTCTTTGCTGTTGGTTGTGTTGTGAAGGCATTCATTATTGTGATACTTGAGTTTTATATTTACGTATCTAAAATGCGGTGGTTTAATATGCATAAGTTTCGTTTTTTTTACATTTATGACTAAGCCGTTATCATGACACCATTTTGTGACTATGTTAAGCTCATTTTGCATAATTTCTGTAGCCGTCTTTATGTTTTCATGTGTTACTACTATGGCAGTATCATCAGCATAAGCAAAAGCATTCGATTTTTTAAGTATATTGATGAGGTCATTTGCGTACAAGATATAGAGAATTGGTCCAAGTTTGGATCCTTGAGGTACTCCGTGATCAACTGGCATTTCTCTACTGGTATACTTTCCTATCTTTACTTGATATGATCTACAATGTAGATAGTTTTGAAACCATTTTAGGCAGTTTCCTCTTATTCCATATCTTTCAAGAATTTCAAGAATTTTTACGTGAGACAATGTATCGAAAGCTTTACTAAAATCTATAAACAAAACAAGGTTGTTCATTTGTTTACTGAGAGCTTCGTTTATATGGTTTGTAAAATTGCCCAATAATTTGTTTATACTCTTGCCTTTCTGGAAGCCATATTGATTTTTGTTGATTATTTTGTACTTTTTTAAGAAATCATTGAGTCTTCTTGATACAATTTCTTCAAGAACCTTTTCAATTACTGGCAGAATTGATATGGGTCTATAGTTATTATATTCATTTTTAGTGCCATTTTTGTAGATAGGTCTCACTAAAGAGATTTTGAGTATATTTGGTATTGTTGCTTCATTCAAACTTAAATTAACCAGATTAGTTAGAACTGGAGTGAGAATATGGGCGTTATTTTTAATATCCTTTGCTCTTATTTTGTCAACTCCCGGTCCTTTTTTAATGTTAAGCGAATTTAATATATTAAATATTTCATTATCGTCTGTATGTTCCATGTATATGGTATTTAATATTCTTGTTTCATTCAGTTTTATAGTTTTTATATCACATTTGTGTATAACTTTCTGAACGTTTTCGTGGAATTTTGTTGCAAAATTGCTGGTTACCAAGCTCAAGTCAGCATTTTTAAAGTTTATATTTAAGGTACGATCAATATCAATCTTTTTTTTACCAATTATATCATTTATTTGTTGCCAGGTTGCTTTCACATTATTTCTATTTCGTATAAATTCATTACGATAAAAATTATTTTTTTCATATATTAACTTTTTATTTAACTTGTTATTATATTTTTTATATTCTGTTTCGAAATTTTTATTTGTTTTGTTATTTTTCCATCTTTTATATAGTTTGTCCCGAACTTTACAGTACTGAATTAGTTCAAACGTTAACCATTGGTTTGGCTTTCTTTTATTTATTTTATTATTTGCTATTTCAGCTTTTTGATAGATTTTTTCAAAAGTTTTATGTATTGTAGTAAACAGATCATTCGTATTGGTGTTCTGGTTTACGATTTCTTTCCAGTTGATTGTTTTAATTAATCTATTAATTTTATTAGTATTTAATGTTGTTGTTTGTTTAACGTTATATTGCGCACCCTGACTTGATCGATTATCACTATCGATTCGTTTGTTATCGTATTCCACACTCCCGAAAAGAGAGTAGTGGTCAGATATGGTTGTTGTAATTATTGCGGAGTGCACAGCTGTTATTGTTTTATTTATTCTTACAAACATATGGTCGATACATGTTTTTGTTTGTCTGTTTATGTCCTCTCTTGTTGTTTCCTTTATGATGCATTCCAAGCCGTTTGACATGAGGGCATCCAAATAGTTTGTTGTTGTTCTGTTTTCGTTTAAGATATCAATATTTATGTCACCGACCACAATGAGAGTCCGTTTAATGTTTATTGTGTTTATGATTTCTTCAACTTCTGTAAGAAACCGGTTTACATTTTGGCAAGGAGGGCGGTATAGGGGAAGCAAAGTAATTATTTTGTCTCTCACTGACATATCGATTTTAAATGCTTCGCAGTAGTTGGTATTCAAATCTTCAATAGTGAAGTTTATGTTCTCTTTAATGTACACTGCAATTCCACCTCCTTTCCCTTTTCTGTTGAGAAATATAGACTCGAAACCGTGTAAAGAAAACAGATTATTTTCATCGTCAGTAATGTTTGTTTCGACCAGAATAATAAGATGAATTTTGTTTATGATTTTGTGCAGCGAAGCAATTAGTGGTGTGAAATTTTTGCGTAATGATCTTATATTCATATACACAAATGATGGGAAAATAAATAATTTTGGATCAATTTGATCAAAATCATCAAATGTTTTTGTTTCTTTTAAGTTCATTTTAGTGAAAAAGAAAGTTTGGGGGGAAAAAGTGTGATTTGTTTTTGTTTCTTTATTTGTTTTGCACCTCAGGAGAGGATTTGACATTTGAGAGATTTAATTCTTGGCTTTGAGATATTCGTTTGTTCGCGAGTGATAATTGTATATACAGGTTTTTGTTTTGTATGAACGTTTAAATTACTTGGCTGATTGACTCAATATCAGAAGAATTTTTAATCATAATAGCTGTCGAATTTTCAGCCTTTCGTGCAAAAATCATTCCGTTTTTAACCCATACATATTTCCAGTTGGCTTCTTTTGCTTTGGTTTTTGCTTGCCATAATAGTTTTTTGTTATGTGATGTGAGTTGGTCGTTAATGTAAATAAATTTTTTGTTGTTTTCGGCATTTCCACTAGTTGTTGGAATTTCTACTCTATGCCGCTTAATATTTTGCATTAACTCCTTTTTTTTAAACAGAGAGGAGAATTCGACAACAACTCTATCATTGCGTTTCGTTCGATATGCGTTGCTTATGTCTCCATCGTTAATATTGACATTAACGGCTGCTCCTATTTTCTTTAATATCTCTGTTGCGTTCGTTTCTTTATCTTGAACATTGTTTATTTCAATGTTTTTCTCGATGATTTTCTGTTCAAGTTTGTTGATGTGTGCATCCATTTCGATTATTTGTTGTTCTTTTTCAGTGTTTTTCTTTTGGAGGTCTGCTACTTGATTTGTGAGGTTTGCTATACTTTCGCTTATGCCTTTTAAGGAGTTTTGGAACTGCAAGCTCATAGCGCTCAAGTTAGTAACCATTTGTGCCATAGATTCTTTAATCTCCTTAATATCAGATTTTATCTCTGATGTTTCCGATTGGGAAATAGAAGGGTCATCCTCTTTATAGCGTTTGCTGTCGTTATCTGTTTGCGTGTCGTCTTCTCTTCGTTGTTTTATGGTTTCGTTGTATATCACCGTCTCATATAAGCTGTTGGTGGAGTGTCTTCGTTCTCTGCACATATGACATCTCCAATCAGCTTTTTTATCTGCACCCATACCCGCGTAAGTGTTTTCCGAAAGTGGACAACATGGATTAAAGTGATAATTGCGTTTACATCTAAGGCATTTCACAAATGTTGTGGGTAAAGGCTTTTGACAGTGGCTACAGTTTGCCATTTTCACTGTTTTCTTTAACTTTTTATCTTAGTTTCGAGAGCAAACAAAAAAAAAAAAAATTACAACCGTTCGCAATGAGAGCAACACGATAACTTTAATCATTTAATCATCAATTAATGATTTAATCATTTACTCATTTAAGCGTTTACTCATTTAAGCGTTTAATCATTTAATCATTTAATCATTTAATCATTTAATCATTTAATCATTTAATCATTTAACCATTTAATCATTTAATCATTTAATCATTTAACCATTTAATCATTTAATCATTTTATCATTTAATCATTTAATCATTTAGTGATTTAATCATTTAATCATTTCATCATTTAGTCATTTAATCATAATTGAATAACTGAATAATATAATAATATAATAATATAATAATATAATAATATAATAATATAATAATATAATAATAGAATAATAGAATAATAGAATAATAGAATAATAGAATAATAGAATAATTGAATAATTGAATAATTGAATAATTGAATAATTGAATAATTGAATAATTGAATAATTGAATAATTGAATAATTGAATAATTGAATAATTGAATAATTGAATAATTGAATAACTGAATAATTGAATAATTGAATAATTGAATAATTGAATAATTGAATAATTGAATAATTGAATAATTTAATAATTTAATAATTTAATAATTGAATAATTGAATAATTGAATAATTGAATAATTGAATAATTGAATAATTGAATAATTGAATAATTGAATAATTGAATAATTGAATAATTGAATAATTGAATAATTGAATAATTGAATAATTGAATAATTGAATAATTGAATAATTGAATAATTGAATAATTGAATAAGTGCATAATTGAATAATTGAATAATTGAATAATTGAATAATTGAATAATTGAATAATTGAATAATTGAATAATTGAATAATTGAATAATTGAATAATTGAATAATTGAATAATTGAATAATTGAATAATTGAATAATTGAATAATTGAATAATTGAATAATTGAATAATTGAATAATTGAATAATTGAATAATTGAATAATTGAATAATTGAATAATTGAATAATTGAATAATTGAATAATTGAATAATTGAATAACTGAATAATTGATTAATTGAATAATTGAATAATTGAATAACTGAATAATTGAATAATTGAATAATTGAATAATTGAATAATTGAATTATTGAATAATTGAATAATTGAATAATTGAATAATTGAATAATTGAATAATTGAATAATTGAATAATTGAATAATTGAATAATTGAATAATTGAATAATTGAATAATTGAATAATTGAATAATTGAATAATTGAATAATTGAATAATGGAATAATTGAATAATTGAATAATTGAATAATTGAATAATTGAATAATTGAATAATTGAATAATTGAATAATTGAATAATTGAATAATTGTATAATTGTATAATTGTATAATTGAATAATTGAATACTTGAATAGTTGAATAATTGAATAATTGAATAATTGAATAATTGAATAATTGAATAATTGAATAATTGAATAATTGAATAATTGAATAATTGAATAATTGAATAATTGCATAATTGCATAATTGCATAATTGAATAATTTAATAATTGAATAATTGAATAATTGAATAATTGAATAATTGAATAATTGAATAATTGAATAATTGAATAATTAAATAATTCAATAATTCAATAATTGAGTAACTGAATAATTGAATAATTGAATAATTTAATAATTTAATAATTGAATACTTGAATAATTGAATAATTCTACCATTTTCTGGTATCGGTAACCCACGAAATTGCCAAATCTTTATTTTCAATCATTATTTCAGGGAATTTAACAAATCCTCGCAAATTCCCCTGTGTAGTCACAATGCCACCTATCCCCTCAGAGTTGCCAAACAGGACACACCAAGTGTCCCACCCATTCTGGCTGTCAACTTTTATTTCAGAGTGAGTTATAACGCCAACAAAAACCGGGAACAGCAAAAATAGCATTCCCAACACATTCAAATTATAATTAAATATTTATACACATAAACAAGAGACTGCAATGGCAGCAAAAACAACAACAGCAACTAGAACTCCAACTCAAACCCGAAACCGAACCCGGGCAGGAATATCGCATTCGTATACCGCGAAAAATGGCAGTGATGCAAATAAAAACATCACTGTGTAGTGATGTTTCGCTCGAGAGAAAAATGTTATGGGTGTGTGAGAATGTGTGTGTGTTTGTGTGAAGGAGCAATTTCATATCACTCATTCGCTTGCAGGGCTAGCGACAAAAAAACAACACATTGTAAAACTTCACGAAAATAACAAAAACACACAAAGGGAAGCGGGAGAAAAGGTGAGGACCGAGTTAAAATACATATATAAACAACCTGCAGGATATATTATGATGGTTGTCATAGTGTCCTTGTTGTGTAGTTATGAATTGTATCACCAAAAAAAAACACACACACACACGAGCGCTCAAAGCTCAAAAATACAGAGAAAATTCGAAACGAGTTGTGGCAGAATCGAAATCAGAAAAAACAACGGAAGTGAAGTAAACACAGAGACGACTACGACAACCGCACACAGTATAAAAATACATACATACGGCACAAGGATATCAACGCACCCGCAGACATACATACATACATATAGAATAATTCGCTCACACACACGTGCACACATACACTTACACTCGTATCCTGTCATTGCAAAATCTGGAGGTTTATTTCAATGGATGAATACAGGACGAAATCTTCACCCCGAAAAAACAGTACAACACGAATACACCAAAACAGAAATTGTACTTTTCGTTTTGCGAGCCAAGTGTGGGAGAGTATGGGATATTGCATTGCTTTGGTTGGAAGTGGAGAGGGTAGGGGAAGGAGGGTGCCAGGGATGCTGCTGGTGGCTTTTGGTTCGAAGTTTGCTTGGATGGTTGGCTGAAATGGTTGAGTGGTGGTGTATTCAATTCTTCATGGCCTGGTTGGTCTGATGATATAAAAACCCAATCGAACGTTCAAAATTCAATACAAAAATCGTTGCGCATCGTTGCATGGCTCAAAATAGAACACACACACACTCGCACACGCAGCAGAGCCATCCAAATACACGTGAGCAGCTAGTGGAACCCAGCAAACCGTGAGAGATATACTCGTAAATATGCAATTGGTTTGTAAGAGAATGGTTAACTGTACAGCGAAAAAATGTTGTTCGTTAAAACAATAAACTAAATGTTTGATCTAGAGTTGGGCACTTTAGTTAGTTTAAGTGTTCGTTCTATTTAATTCAGTTCCATTGAGTGAACTAATTCTTTTCGTTAATTCATCAGCTCACTTTACTTTACCAACTCACTTTAGTTCAACAGCTCTTTAGCTCACCAGCTCTTTAGTTCAACAGCTTTTGAGCTCAACAGCTCACTTTAGTTCAAGAGCACATTTCGGTCAGCAGATCACCAGTTCAAAGCCAGTCAGCCGCTATTAAAGGAATCTGATTGGAACATGAGTGGAATGAGTTGCATATACAGGGTTTTCCAACAAGAGGTGTTATTTTGTAGCTGTCACTTTTGAAGCTTTTATCCTTTGACATTTGACAAGTAGAAACTACGCCATTACTGTAAATGGGACGATACACGATTCAACAACGCACTGAAATTATAAAAATTCGAAAATCATTGAAAAATCATCTTGACTGATGAGGCCCATTTCCACCTCGGTGGCTACGTCAACAAGCAAAATTGTCGCATCTGGGGCTCAGAAAACCCAAGAGTTACTGTTGCGAAGCCTCTCCATCCTCAACGTGTAAGGCTGACGCCAGACCGCACACCGAAGCAAAACAATGCGAAAACTGCTCGAAGTCACTGCTAAAACAACGACGCAACATGTCATGCCGACTGCAGAGAGACAGAAAATTTACACATGCGTTGAAGTGAGAGATCAGATTGAAAGTGTTTGTTTTTTCTCTTTCTTTCTTGCATTTGTGTTCTGCCGGAGCAAAGCAGAGATAGACACGCTTCAAAACGCGATCTCTTGCTGAGAGTAACACATTCCGTTACTTTCAGCAAGAGAGCGCGTTTTGTAGCGTTTCCAACTGTGCTTTGCTCCGTCAGAACACAAATGCAAGAAGGAAAGAGAAAAAAAAACACTTTCAATCTGATCTCTCACTTCAACACATGTGGAAATTTTCTGTCTCTCGGCAGTCGGCACAGCGTTGCCAGATATTTTTTGAAAAAAACTTAAAATTTTCAAAGAAAAAACTTATTTTGCAACAAAAAAACTTATTATATCTATTTTATTAAAAAAAATTGAAAAATTGTAGCAATTCAATCTTAAATTAAATTGGAAGGCTTCTTTTTTTGAAACCCTTAATATACATTAGGGCGGGTCGATTTAAAAATCGCCCATTGCTCAGTGAAAATCGTATTCTAGGGATCAAAATAAGAAACTTTGCCGAAGGAACCATACCTCTTAAACGAATTCTGATGTCCCGGAAAAAATCCCACTTTGACCCATTTAGAGTGCTCCAATCGAGTCCAAATGTATGACCGACCCCCACTCAGTGAAGTGCTCAGTGAAAATCGTATTCTAGGGATCAAAATAAGAAACTTTGCCGAAGGAACCATACCTCTAAAACGAATTCTGATGTCCCGGAAAAAATCCCACTTTGACCCATTTAGAGTGCTCCAATCGAGTCCAAATGTATGGGACCCCCAGGGGGTTCCAGGGGGTGTGCCACTGGCATGGGTAGGTCGGGCCTCCAAAGTTAGTGGGGGTCGGTCATACATTTGGACTCGATTGGAGCACTCTAAATGGGTCAAAGTGGGATTTTTCAAAATTTGCCTCTACCCAAAAGTTCGACCCAAATTCCGGGACATCAGAATTCGTTTTAGAGGTATGGTTCCTTCGGCAAAGTTTCTTATTTTGATCCCTAGAATACGATTTTCACTGAGCAATGGCGACTTTTTTTGCCTCCCCACAAATCGACCCGGCCTAATATACATAGATAAGGTTTTAAATGGTAGTTAGATAAATAGTACAAGAAATTTAAATGAAATAAATTTAAATGAAAAATTTTCCTGCAACTTCATGGTGCATTTTGACCTTGGAAATGTTTTATGTTTTTCTAAGATAATAATATAATATTAAATATTTACAGAATTTAAAAAAACTTATTTTTGGAAGAAAAAACTTAAAAGTACTATTTTTCACTAGAAAAAACTTGAAAAATAAGTTTAAACTTATCATCTGGTAACACTGAGTCGGTATGACATGTTGCGTCAACTTCGAGCAGTTGTCGCATTGTTTTGCTTCGGTGTGCGGTCTGGCGTCAGCCTGACTGTTTGATGCGGTTTATGGTCCGGCGGGGTCATTGGACCTTACTTTTTCGAAAATGAGGTTGGATCAACAGTTACGGTGAATGGATTGCGCTATCGAGAGATGATTAATGATTTTTTATGGGCGGAGTTGGATGGTATTGATCTGGACAACGTTTACATTCAACAAGACGGCGCTACGTGCCACACAAGCAACGAAACCATTGCTCTGTTACGGGAAAAGTTTCCGGACCGTGTTATCTCTCGAAGATGTGAGCTCAATTGGCCACCGAGATCTTGTGATTTAACACCTTGCGACTTCTTCCATTGGGGCCACGTCAAAGATAAGGTCTACGCCAGCAGCCCAGCGTCGATTCAAGACCTCGAAGATAGAATTCGTGAGGCTATCGAGGACATAGGGCAGCCACTTTGCGATTTGGTTATGGAAAATTTCATGAAAAGGATATGGTCCTGTAAGCGTGGTCGTGGTGGCCATATGGCTGATGTTGTTTTTTATTATTAACGGCATACCTTCCTCTTTATTATGAAATAAACATCCGATCATTTATCTCAAAAAAATGCATTTTTCTTTGAATATCAAAATAACACCTCTTGTTGGAAAACCCTTTAAAAGTACAAACGTGTTTGTTTAGGAGTACTCCATTCTTGATGACATTAAAATGGAAACAGCACATAACAGCTAAGAGAGAACGAAATGGCAATATAAAAGACATGGTGAACTACTGAGCTGAAAATAACGAACCAAGTAATGAAATGAACCCGACCAAGATGAAGCTACTCCTTTTCACCAGGAGAAATAAGGTACCACTAGTTACACCTGTCTTCTTGGGGGTATTTAAATTCCCTTATCTGAAAGCGCAAACTACTTAGGTATTTTACTAGAATGTAGTTGAACTTCGAACCCAACATTCAGGAAAGAGCAAAAAGTGATGTTGTTGTTGTTGGAAACGTTGAGTTGGTAATCCTTATGTCTATTCTTATTACAGACTTCGTTCCGGGATATATCCAATTATAGCGGTTACCTTATGTTGTTTTCATTTTACTCAATGTTCTCTTGATGTTAATTAACATTTGTCTGTTAATTTCAGGGAATAGATGTTATTTAACTATTGCCTTTTCTATTTTCCACTAGAAGCGCTGCATTTCTCTTAATAGTCGTCATGGTGTTGTGTCTATTTTTAGCTTTCCGGTGATTTATTTTATATGCAGAAACTCGAATTATGATGAAAACATGAAACGTTGATGTTAAATTTGCCTGTGCACTGGCTGGGAATCGAACCCAGCACCTTCGGACTCCAAGTCTAACACACTAACCACTGAGCTACCGAAGGCCACAGCTAAGAAGGCAGTAGTAGCGCTATACGAGGTATGTTCAATAGGAAAGGCGAATTTTGATTCGTACTAAAGGTTGGTTAAATTTTAAGGGCCGATGTTGATTTTGAATAAAACATAAATTATTGTCATTTCTTTTTATTATGATAATATTGGTATGGTTCAATTATGTATGGAACAAAATATCGGCCAAATGGCCGCCGCGACCTCGGCGGCATACCTCCATCCGATGGTCCAAATTTTTGATGACGCTGAGGCATAATTGAGGTTCTATGCCGTAAATGTGCCGAATTATCTCATCCTTTTGCTTTGTAATTGTTGCTGGCTTATCGACGTACACCTTTTCTTTCAAATAACCCCAAAGAAAGAAGTCCAACGGTGTCAAATCACATGATCTTGGCGGTCAATTGACATCGCCATTGTTTCGTTAGCTGTGTGGCAAGTGGCACCGTCCTGTTGTAATCACATATTGTCCACATCCATATCTTCCAATTCGGGTCATAAAAACTTCGTTAACATTTCACGATAGCGAACACGATTCACAGTAACTGCCACATTTCGAAGAATTATGGCCCGATGACGTCGCCAGCCCATAAGCCGCACCAAACGAACTGGGCTAGCATGCACAGGTGTTTTCACATCTCCTACAGACCCGGTTTGCTGAAATTTGCGCACAATTCTCCCGATTGTGGACACATTTGGTCGATTTTGCTGATCAAAAAAACATCACGAAGTGCATGAAATGCATTTTGATTTGAACGCCCATTTTCGTAAAAGGCTTAAAAAACTTTAACGCGTTGCTCGATTTTGTATCTTTCCATGGTTCAAATTGAATTAGTCTGAAATTGAGAAATGTCAAATGAAATGCAGAAAAAAACTTGATGTTTAGGTGTGGTTCACATTCAACATCGGCCCCTATAATTTAACCACCCTTTATAATAGATATGATTTCTGGGGGAAATGTAATACTGTGCTCTTGTGTAATCAAGGGTTTTATAAATTCTCGTCTGACTGTCTTCTTTTTTTAACTAAAACGGCTCCAGAATATTTCGCGCTGTAGTACAATTTTTGTAAGCTGCGTTGGCAATCTATTTACATTGTATTTAAACAATACTTTATCTAAATATATATTTAAGATGTAAGCCTAGAGTGTATAGATGTGGCGCTTCAACCTTTATTTCCAACATGAGAACGTAATTTGGTGTGTCGTTCGGTAATTTCATAATCCTTTTGAGAAAGTATCGTTGTAGGGAATCAACTTCTTCGAAGGGTTCGTATTCCCACACCTGTGCTGCGTAGGACAGTATTGATCTGCGCACTGCTAAATAAATTTTCAACTTCATTTCCAGTGTAATATCTTTTTTGCTTATAAAATCATTCCACGTAGTTTTTATAGCACCCTTCGACCACACTGTTCTATCTTCAACATGTCCTTTGAATTTCATTCTCGGTGGTCATATTACACCTAGATACTTATATTGTTTGCCTATATAGCACCCTTCGACCACACTGTTCTATCTTCAACATGTCCTTTGAATTTCATTCTCGGTGGTCATATTACACCTAGATACTTATATTGTTTGCCTATCGTTATTCCTACGCCTTTGTAAAACCATTTTTCGTCCCTTCTCAATGGTCCACCATTTCTAAATACCACCAATTCCGATTTAGTAGTATTCACCTCAAGATTCCACAAGTCACAGTAGCTTTCTAGCATTGTGTGCATGGTAGCAATGGCATCAGCCAAAATGACAATATCATCTGCGTAAAGCAAACTTTCGTGAAGATAATTTACATACAATGCAACTAATAATGGTGATAGAAGACATCCCTGCTTAACTCCAGACTTGGTCTCAAAGTAATCTGATATCTCCCCTCCTGACCAAACTGCAGAACCGCACTGTGGTACAGAGTATTATAACTTTATGCAATTGTTTGTAACACCCAAAAGGAGAAGAAATAGACCCATCGTTTATTAAACCGATCGACTTAGAATCACTTTCTGTCTCTGTCTGTGCATGTCTTCTTGTAATCAAAGTATGGTCCGATTTCGTCGAAACTTTACACATATCTTTTTTTTGCCCAATGACGATCCCTATTGAATTTGGTTAAAATCGGTTCAGATTTAGATATAGCCTCCATATATATGTTAGCCCCAATTTGACATGTAAGCGCTGTAAAAACTTTATTTTATATCTGATCAGTATGAAATTCGGCAGAAAGAGGTTTCTTATTATATGAATGAACACTGTTAAATTTGGAAGAAATCGGTTCAGATTTAGATATAGCCCCCATATATGCGTTACCCCCGATTTGACATGTATGTAAGCGCTGTAAAAATGTTATTTTATATACGAGGTATCTTTCTACATGAAGGAATACTGCCAAATTCGGAGAAAATGGGTTCAGATTTAGATATAGCTCCCATATATATATAGATATGCATGTATAAATAAATACTTTTTGAAAAAAATACAAAATTCGCGATTTTTTTTGAACATACCTCGTAGGTATTGTTTCCTTCGTTATTGTACTAGCTTTCAAAAAATAGACAAATATAGTGATTTTTTTCTAAAGGGTCCGCCAAATAACTTTTTTTGAAAATGCTATAAAAAAAATACTGATTATTTTCTCAAATTAATTTTTTTATTTAAAAGTACAATCCTTCCGGTTAATAATGGAAAATAATTTCATTTAAATGGCTGCCGCGGCTGGCCATGCAGTAGCCTACACGATCGGTGCAATTTTTAAACACATTATCGATTGTGTGCAGCTGTATTTCACCAATGGCTTCACGAACAATTATCTTTGAGGGCACCCCACAAATAATAGTCCAACGGTGTCAAATCGCAGCTCCGAGGTGTCCAAACGACATCAGCTCTGCGGCTGATAATGCGATCTTCAAAAACAGGGCGCAAAACATCGAGTGTAGCTTCGGCTGTGTGGCACGTAGCGCCGTCCTGTTTTTTTTTTTGTGAACAAAAATTCGTTCAACATGGCCCGATAACGATCGCCATTGACTGTAACGGCCACTCCTTGCTCATTTTCGTAGAAAAATGGCCCAATTATGCCTGTGGACCAAAATCCGCACCAAACAGTGACTCGTTTTGGGTGTATCGGCTTTTCAATGTATGCGTGCGGGTTTTCTGTGCCCCAAATGCGACAATTTTGCTTGTTTACATACCCGCCAATATCAAAATGAGCTTCATCTGAAAATATGATTTTTTTTTGGCAAAATCGGCATCTTCTTCTACGGCATATTTCCCAGCGTTGTTCAAGCGTATACACAACCATATTCGTTCAGCGGAAGGATAAACCTAATTATCTGTCAAATCAGACATGAGCTAAGTGTTACCATTCACGAAATAAGCACTAGTTAAAAAAAACGTTAGATGGCGGACCCTTTATTTTTTACGGGTTGTTTCGTACCAACGTTTTAAAAAAATCCTTTTTTTTAATTGTTTTATATACAGTTATTAATCCTCCGTTTCTTCCTGAAAGTGGAGTTTTCATCATTTCTAGCTTTAAATAATTTCTAATTTCTTTTAATTTAAATGGTATCCAGGCTTTATCGAGATTATACTTCAAAAAATTATGGTCCAAATGCTACAGGTAATTTCCAAGAGAATTGGAATTTTAGAAAACCAAAGAATTTTTTTAAATACTACCATAAAATTTGTTACAATATTTTTTTCGTGTCTAGGACTCTATATTACACCTGGAAATGTTATGCACAGCCCTTCGACAAAAATGTTGTTACATAGTGCCATCTGTACTCACTGACCTTGTTGTTTACACTTTGCAAAAAAATTAAAAAAAAAATGTATTAAAGGATTTTAGGGTTCTAAAAACTTTCACTGCTCTTCACCGTTCTTTCTCTCTGTAAATCGCACTCTTCCCGATCACACACGATACAGAGAATGGAAAATACAACGCAAAAATAATGCTGCCAGGAGCAGAATCAGCAACAACGCCACCAAATAAGGTTGATATTGTGCTGTCGTTGTTGTAGTTGTCATTCAGGATTTTTCGCAGGACTATTGCAACAAACAGGCGATACATAGCGAAGAGCAAAACACATACACTTCAACGCTTTTCTGCACATGACCAGGCGGCAACTACAACGGCGAGTAGCAGGAGCAGGAGTAGCAACACAGAGGAAAACATTCAATTCGTAATACGGCTCCCACACCACTGGGTCCCTCTACAAATACAGAACAGTGGCGATGGCGACGGTGGCAACGATTCCCTATCCAGTTGTGAGTTTCGCAATAAAACAATGCAAAATTGCAAGAGTAAAACGAAACGAACAGCCATTGAATCCTGGGATACACTCACAGGCCAGGCATTTCAATAGTCCAACATGTGTGAGTGCACGTGTGAATGTACATATATGTGTGTGTGTGTGTGTGAGTAAGGATATGTGCTTGTATGTATGTCGGTTTGTTTGTGTGGCATGTATGAAAACATTGTATATGATATTTCCATCATATATCGAATTTTCATTTGGGTTCTTCCATATTCATTTGGACCCCCCCCAACAACAGCACAAGCAATGGGGGAAAATACAGTGACATGAAAGAAAGGAGAGTAAAAAATAACGACCGCGGTTATTATCCTAATAAAATATTCAGACCTTTCGTAGAGAAAATTATTCTAATCAAAAATATGATTGAATATTTGAAGCAACACTAAAATAATTAAACAATTAATTGAAGTCAATAAAAAAATAATTGAATTAAAATATTAATTGATGTTGTTAAAAAAATAATTAAAGTATTTAAACAATTAATTAAATTAAAAAATAATTAATAAAAATAAATTGAAGTATTTAAACAATTAAAGGAAGTAAATTGAAAATTATTGAAGTAATACAAAACAAATTTTATTAATTAAAATATAAATTAAGTACACAATTAAAAAGTTAATTTAAGTAATTAAAAGATTGTGTAAAGTAATTGTAATAATCGAAATAATTGAAGTGCATAATTAACAATTAGGAAATTTCAGTCTGATAAACCGACTTAAGAATCCCCTCACCTTCAGTCCAAAAAATATTCGCAAATTTATTTGTTTTCTTTGGTTATAATTAAATTATTATCAATTTAAATTGCATTTAACAACTCCTCCTCCTCCCTCCTCTCTAATGTGATGGGATAATAACACTGTGTGACAGAGAAAAAATACACGGACTTTACAATTTAGGTTCGATTCTACTACAAAAGGGGTACTGACCAATTTTTTTCTGTTCCTCAAAAGTTGGGTTAAAGGTGTAGCACAGGTTAAAGGTGTAACACATCGAAGGATTGACATAAGAGACCCCAAGAATATTTGACATAATCCATTTTAATCGTTTTTGCAATGTCCGTCCGTCCGTCTGTCTGGCTTGTGCGCGAGATTACTTTCGCAAGGAGAAACCGACTGACTTCAAATTTGGTATATGTTAA
This sequence comes from Eudasyphora cyanicolor, assembly GCA_963930755.1. NCBI lineage: Eukaryota > Metazoa > Arthropoda > Insecta > Diptera > Muscidae > Eudasyphora > Eudasyphora cyanicolor. The sequence goes on along the minus strand of OZ005737.1, from coordinate 23,094,882 downwards.
TATTTTTTTCTATGTCAGGGTAAAGTCAAAGATGAACCATATTGGCCCATTCCTTCAAGCTCACCCACAAAGGGTCTAAATTTAGTGAAATATTGATTATATCAGAAATTATATATAACTACCCAGAATCTTTCACAATTCCATCATAGTATTATTATATTAATCGCTATCATCTTTAGAAAAATGGGCGAAATTGCCACACCCCTTTTGGTACCTCCTATGCAAATGGACCATTTTGCACAAAAGTTAACGGATTATAACTTTGATTCCAGTCCATAGAAATATTTGAAATTTTGCGAAGTGTAATGCTTTTATAGTACCTACAGTCCCGTTGAAAATGGCCGTTATTGCCACGCCCCTTTTGGTACCTCAAATTTTGCACAAAAAGTTAACAGATTATAACTTAGATTCCAGTCAATGAAGTACTTAAAATGTTGTGGAGTGTAATGCTTTTACAGTACCTAAAGTCCCGTGTAAAAAGCGCGTTATTACGCCGACCCTTTTGGTACCTCCCTAACAAATGGACAATTTTGCACTAAAAGTTAATAGCTTATAACTACGATTCCTAAGTAAACAAACACTTGAAATTGTGTACAGTGTAGTGCTTTTACAGTATCTATAGTCCCGTGAAAAATGGGCGTTACTGCCACGCCCCTTTTTTGTACCTCCCAAACAAAATGGCCAAAATAAAAAATATGAAAAATTATTTTTGTAGATTCTCTTACTTTTACAATATGGGCCATAATTTATACATTTATCCATACAAATAGGTACTGTTTTCATCGTTAGGATACAAGACTTCAAAAATGGAACAACCTAATTTTTTGCATTTTCTCTATTTTTTATGGTTTTTTCGTGCCAGCAAAAAAGATGTTTTTGAAAAAAATCGATTTATTTAAATTTAAATTGTTTTAACGACTGTTACTAAACATTAGTTTCTACCTGAAAGTGATGTTTTCCAGCATTTTTAGCCCTCATACTTTAAATTTAAATGGTATCTCGGCTTTATCGAGCTTTTACTTCAAAAAATATGGTTCAAATACTAAAGGTATCTTTCATGAAAATTGGAAAGGAAGAAACATTTTTTTACCATAAAAAAATTTAATTTTGTTTTCATAAAATAGTTTGCCTCAATCTATACAAAAAAAATGTTTTTAGGTCCCGGACACAAAAACAATTTTTTGTTGTTGCATAGTGTTATTTTAATATTTTTCTCGTTGTTAGGACACCATATTACACCAGAAAACGTTATGCACAGCCCTTCGACATAAAATGTTGTTGCCTAGTGTAATGATCTATTTTTTGGGAATGTACACTGTGAACAATTTATTTTTACGAGTATTCAATCTAAAAAACATTCGTAATAAAATATTCTTCAATAATCTTCCTTCTTTATATTTTTGAAATTTTCTTAGTTTTATTAAGTCCTAAGAAGACGTATGAGGAATATTTGATGAAACTATTAACTATTATTCTTTAATTTGAAGAACATATAAATGCACGAAAAGAAAAAAAAACGTTTGGAGGTCGTTTATCGCAAACATAGCTTATTTGTCTCAAACGCTCTACTTTTCCTGTAACGGCTGAAATATTTATAGTGAATGAAAACGTTTATCGTAAACGTGGTTTCTCTTGCTGCGAAAAACGTTTACGGAAACATATTGTATTTAAATATGATTGCTTATTTTAAAGAGACTTGAGAGAGCAAAGAGTCTATCTTGTTCTCATTTTGTGAGTGTGCGGTTTTATAGATGTTTTATTTTTTATATGTTAGAATATAAGAGCACATTTTGTTTTATTAACAGTTCTGCAGATGAAGGTGGAAATGAGTGTGCATACCTCCTTCCGAACTGTTGCACCATATCACAATATTTGTAATCGTAGTCATCATGCGTAGAGTCGTATGCTGTTGGGCGTTTAGTTTTTTACTGACGTTTGTGGCGTTTTAATTGAGAAAAAATTTCGTTGTCAAACCCATTGCCATCTCAATTAGACACAATACATCTGGATACTTCTGGAAACAGCTGAAATTTTCAACAGTAAAGAGGTAAACTTTGTTTTATAATGACACTATGCATAACGATTTTTCACACGGAAGTTTTTCATGTTATTTTCTGATGTAGTTTATTATTCTATTCACTGACGTGGAAACTTTTGAATGGTCATTATTTACGTCAGAATTTTTAATATTGACCTATGAAGTTCACTTTTGACTAACAAGTTTGATATAATGGAACGATACACGATCATCGAACGATACAAAACGATCAAAAAACGATCAAACATAAAAACTATACGAACGATACAAAATCATCTGGACTGATGAGGCCCATTTCCACCTCGGTGTCTACGTCAGCAAGCAAAATTGTCGCATCTGGGGCTCGGAAAACCCAAGAGTTATTGTTGAGAAGCCTCTCCATCCTCAACGTGTGACGGTTTGGTGCAGTTTATGGTCCGGCGGAGTCATTGAACCTTACTTTTTCGAAAATGAGGTTGGATCAACAGTTACGGTGAATGGATTGCACTATCGAGAGATGATTAATGATTTTTTATGGTCATAGTTGGATGGTATTGACCTGGACAACGTTTACTTTCAACAAGACGGCGCTACGTGCCACACAAGCAACGTAACCATTGCTCTGTTACGGGAAAAGTTTCCGGACCGTGTTATCTCTCGAATAGGTGATCACATTTGGCCACCGAGATCTTGTGATTTAACACCTTGCGACTTCTTCCTTTGGGGCCACGCGAAAGATAAGGTCTACGCCAACAGCCCAGCGTCGATTCAAGACCTCAAAGATATAATTCGTGAGGCTATCGAGGACATAGGACAGCCACTTTGCGATTTGGTTATGGAAAATTTCATGAAAAGGATATGGTCCTGTATGCGTGTTTGTGGTGGCCATTTGGCTGATGTTGTCTTTCATTATCAACGGCATACCTTCCTCTTTATTATGAAACAACCAAATATTTATCTCAAAAAAGGCATTTTTCATTGAATACCAAAATAACACATCTTGTTGGAAAACTCTTTACAACTCAATTAGAAAATATCAGCCAATTAATAGCAGAGATGTTAGTCGGGGAGCTCCCGGGTACATTTTACTAACAATTGTGACATTTTTGATTATAAACATATTAAATATCATAATTCAATCAAATTATTCTTTTGCGACAAACGTTTTCTCATTTAGTGATAAACGTTTTCTCATTTTGTGACAAACGCAATAACCGTTTGCAACAAACGTTTCACAGGGTTCGTAATAAATATAAAACATTTACGATAAGTACACTAACCGTTTGCTATAAACGTTTCTTTGGGTTCTGGGATAACAATAAATCGTTTACGACAAAGGACACTAACTGTTTGCTATAAACATTTCTTTGGGTTTTTGGGATAAACATAAATCGTTTACGACAAACATAGACCGCAAACGAAATTCGTTTGTCTAATTTTTCGTTTGGGAGTAACGAATTTTTTCTTTGTGTGTGAGAGTTGGTGATATCGGCCATGAGCGAAGTTGTTGCTTCGTAGCTGTAAATGTGTTTCTTGTTGCTCTTGCTGCTTTCGATTTACAAATGAATTATTTCTAAATATTTTTCATTAGATTTCATCAATTGATTTCCTTTTATTTAAGAAATGAAAATGTTTTTAATGTTGAAGTCTTAGCGGTGTTTATCTAATGTCAATACTCCAAACAATATCCCTCAATATATGAATTTTATTCTGCCCCACTGTGCCTTAGCTGAAGACCAGAACTCTCGAACTGCCATTGCTACACAATCGGACGAGTTGCCTGCACTCCGCTCTTTGAAAGCCTACTCCTCGGCAACTGGCCACAATACTTATGTACAAGGATTCTGTACTGGCGGTTGTGCGTTGGTGTTGTTGGTGGTGGTGGTGGTGGTGGTGGTTGTACATTTGTATCGGCCGTTATGACTATTGTCTATACTGGCACTGACACACGTTTGTGCGTAATTGGTGCGTTATGTGAGTGTGTGTGTGTGGCGGGGTCCTGCTTGCAATTCGTTTTTGTGTCGTTATCCTTCGCTCACTGGCTTTCCTCTCTCTCTCTCTGTGCCCCCTATCTTTCTCTTCAGGATTTTTAGTGCGTGTGCATGCATTTCATAATTTTTTGCTGTTTTGCAATCGAACTCACGCACTCTATGCCGTTCTTGTCCGGGTCCGGGTATATGGCCATAATTGTGTTGTTGGTCCTATCGCCAACCCTTCATGTCCTTCTTCGTTTCGCTCTTCGTCCCTAACACATCAGTTGCTGGTGGTATTCGGTGTATTTGAATGTTTGCTACCTTTACGCATTTTATTTCGACATCCATCTCCATTTATCTATGGCTGGTGATATGCCAGATAGGGATGACGACGAATATGAAATAGTCAGAACGGACGGAGAGACAGACGGACGGACGTACAAATCGAAGGCTATGACGAAAAAAAATCAATGTGTTCGAATTTTTTCCGTTGCTGTTGTTGCACTGCCATTTTTATTTCCGCCGGATATGTTTGTTCAGCGTATGTGGGTGAGTCCACCCACTCCAACTAACGCAGGACTACGCACTCTGTGTATCCGGAACTTATGTATGTGGAGGATAGGATATGCCATATACCATTCATACACCACATATGTATCGCATGTTCTCGTTTCTTGCCTCTCTCTCCTCTATCTCTGTGTGTGCATTTCAGTGCCTCAATGTACAATTATAATTTCAAATGTAAAATGTGGTTAAAAATGTTTTTGGTCCCGGTCGATTGGTTTTTGGCCATTCGCTCTTGTAACACGTGTCCGGACACAAAAAAGGCTGAAGAGAGGTTCCTCATTTTTAATATAATTTTTTTACGTATGTAAATTACCTAGCACTACATCAGTTGAAGCAGCAGCAATAAAGTAATAATTACATCATCGATGTCGGTGGAATATATTATGAGGGAGGAGGGGGGACGATCAATTGGGGTGTTAAAAGTGATTACATTAGCTGCGGGGGTTGTGGGTAAACTGACCAAGGAATTTTTCCCAATAAAACTATTTATAACTAACGAAGACATGAATCATACTGTGCTATTTTATAAAGAGCGCCATCTATATGTGAACAATGGCTGGCGAAAATACGGGATATTTCATCTATAGCCAAGTCTAGAATGCATAGATGATGTGCTATTTCGAGGGGATTAAATTGATAATATTAAGTACAACTAGCGACGCTATAAACCAAACTCTAATAGTTTATCACAACGTGAAGCTAGAACAACGCCATCTACATGTGAAAAATTTAATTATTATAGCCATGTTTCGATTCAATGAAGGAATTAAAACATCAGCGTAGATATGTATTTTACAATGAGATAACTGTTGTGGCAGGTCATTAGTCTAAATTATAAATAAAAGTGGATCCAATATTGAGCCTTGAGGAACCCCCTTAGATACTGAAAGAGTATTTGATGTATGTAGGACTGCGTGCGATTTGATAAATAAGAACTAATTAAATGAGTAGATGTGGTATGAAAGTTAAAGAAACAGCGTAACTTGGAGCAGAGGATCGATTGATCCACAGTGTCGAAGGGCTTCGAAAGGTCGAACAGTACCAAGATTGTAGACATGTTGTTATCTAAACTACATCTTTTATTAACCTAAACCTCCAATAAGGCACTGACACTGCTAATTTCTTCGAAGCCCGGATTGTTTTGAACTGATTATGCTTTTGGCATACTAAAGGGTTTTCCAGCAAGATTTGTTATTATGGTATTCAAAGAAAAATGTAATTTTTTTGAGATAACTGATGGATCGGATGTTTATTTCATAATAAAGAGGAAGGTATGCCGTTAATAATACCTCGAATAGAGATAAAACTAGCATTTTGTGGTCAAATCTGGCAACTCTAATGTCATTTATGTTCAGTTTGGTTTGCCATTTCATCATGAACAGGTTGACAAAAGAACAACGCTTGCAAATCGTGCAAATTTATTTCGAAAATAATGGTTCAGTTCGCGAAGTTTACCGCAAGCTCCGTCCATTTTATGGTCGACATAATCGTCCATCAGAGCAATTAATTCGGTTAACCATGGATCGTTTTCGCACTACGTTTACTCTATGTGATAATACGCATCCGCAGAGACGTCGAACAATGCGCACCGAAGAAACAATTGCCGCTGTAGAGCAAAGTGTTGAAGAGGACCCGAATGAATCGATTCGCCACCGTGCACAGCAATTGGAGCTGTGGAGAGCTAATGGAGACCGGTATAGAGCAATGATAACCGACTATTTTGTTCCCGAATTGGATGGCATGAATGTGGATGAGTTGTGGTTCCAACAAGACGGCGGTACATGCCACACAGCGCACGTCACAATCGATTTATTGAAGGAAACATTCGATGAGCGCATAATTTCGCGGAATGGACCTGTCAATTGGCCACCAAGATCGTGTGATTTGACACCATTGGATTATTTTCTTTGGGGATATGTGAAGTCGCTCGTCTACGCCAACAAACCAGAAACGTTAGGGGAATTGGAAGCCAACATTCGTGGCGTTATTGCCGACATACGGCCCCATATGCTCGAAAAAGTGGTTGAAAATTGGACCTGTAGAATTGGCTTTATTCGAGCCAGCCGCGGCGGCCACATGCCCGAAATCATATTTAAACATTAATGGCATAAAATTATCCTTCCAATAAAGCCAAATTGATGGACCTTAAAACGATTTTCTTGTGTTTTATTTCAATTCGAAGTTCTATACCCCTAAAAAAAACACCCAATAAAAAAAACAACATCAGGCAAATGGCCACCACGACCACGCTTACAGGACCATATCCTTTTCATGAAATTTTCCATAACAAAATCGCCCTATCGAGGACGATAGCCTCACGAATTCTATCTTTGAGGTCTTGAATCGACGCTGGGCTGTTGGCGTAGACCTTATCTTTCACGTGGCCCCAAAGGGAGAAGTTGCAAGGTGTTAAATCACAAGATCTCAGTGGTCAATTGTGATCACCTCTTCGAGAGATAACACGGTCTGGAAACTTTTCCCGTAACGGAGCAATGGTTTCGTTGCTTGTGGGGCACGTAGCGCCGTCTTGTTGAAAGTAAACGTTGTCCAGATCAATACCATCCAACTTCGACCATAAAAAATCAGTAATCATCTCTCGATAGCGCAATCCATTCACCGTAACTGTTGATCCAACCTCATTTTCGAAAAAGTAAGGTCAAATGACGCCGCCGGACCATAAACCGCACCAAACAGTCACACGTTGAGGACGTTTTCCGTGCCCCAGATGCGACAATTTTGCTTGTTGCGTAGCCACGGAGGTGGAAATGGGCCTCATCAGTCAAGATGATTTTTCGATGGAATTCCGGATCATTTTCATGCATTTCAAGGACCCAATTGAGTTCTTGTGTTAACTGAACTTTATAAGCCTTAAGACCCAAGTCTTTATGCAAGATACGGTGTAATGACGTTTGTGAAATGCCCAATTCCAAAGAACGACGAGGAATGGACAAAGCTGGGTTTTCTTCAACACTTTGGGCTACAGCAGCAATATTCTCAGTTGTTCTTGAGCGACGTGCACGGGTTTTATTCTTCACATAACTAACTTGTCCCAACAGCACGAATTTTTCCACCAATTTCTGTATTGAGGTCCAACAAAATGCTTCACGACGACCCAAAAATGTTTTAGTTTTGCGAACTGTGACTGCAAGAATTTCACCAGTTTTGTAGTGAATTTTAAAAATTTCAATGCGTTGTTGAATCGTGTATCGTTCCATTTTTAGTAATGGCGTAGTTTCTGCTTGTCAAATGTCAAAGAATAAAAGCTTCAAAAGTGACAGTTACGGAAATACCGGGTGATTCAAAATAACACGTCTTGTTGGAAAACCCTGTAGTCTTTGGTAATTTAAGAGTGTAGTATTTTTTCAAATACTCGTACTCGTACTTTTGAGAGAAAGCTTATGATTGAGGTTGGTACATACTTCTTTCCATTCTTAGGAAGAGGTATAATTTTCGAATGTTTCCATGCAAAAGGAATAATATTATAGATGGATATGGATGTAGCAAGAGCTTCAGAAAACGCTGAACTATATTATCGTACCCTATAGCATTTGATTTTACCAGTGAACAATTTAACAACACATCACTTTGAGTAATCCCGGAAAATTCGAAACTATTATTTTCGTTGGAGGGTGTGGAGGTCCCACCTCAAAGTTATAAAAAGTAGTGGTTATCGGTATGGTCGGTGTATTGTTAAGATCATCTACATCAATTTCGGCATCACATCCTTTCATAGTTTTACCAATATCTTTATCCCGTATAGGTCTACAGGTTTATTTGATTCTAAAGCAGAGCCAAATCTAGGATGGTAGTTAGCCATTATTGCCGATTGTATCTTTGAATTTATCTCCGGACAATGTCATGGAGAGCAGACGTTTTAAACCTCTTCCATCTAGAATAAGCGAAATCTCTCCTCCTTATCGCGGCTTTGATAGATTCGGCAAACAAGGGCTTGGACTTAGACGAAACTGTCTTGGTTTTGACAGGAAGTGTGAGTTGTTGTAAATTTTGAATATCACATTGAAGAAAATCTAACTGTTCATCTACAGTGATTATATTATAAAGTAGGTTCCAATCAGTAGTATCGAAGGACTCATTCAAAAGATTGTAATTAAGATTATGAAAATCAGTGAAGTGAAAAACTGTCCCAATTTACTTATTTTAAAATTATAACATAAGAAAATTAGATCATGTTTGGAAAAGCATGAAACCGAAATTTTATCGTAAAGAAGAATGCTCCGTGTACTACTAACGAAAAAAAGATCAAAGAGTGTACTTGGAAAAACATTAGACCTAAGTCCACTTGCATTTTTAGAATGCTTAGGGGGAGTTTAAAAATACCAAAAAATTTAGAAATATTAGGCTGAGCCTAAAATTTCTAGAAATATATGTATATAAATATCATTATGAATATGAGGGTTATTCTGGAGTTTTATGCTTAACTCATATAGCGATTTATTTTCTGCAAAAAAGTGCAACATTTTTGGATGCCCTTTTCCCTAAAACTGGACTTTTATACAAAATTTTGGCATTTTGAAAAATTAACCATGTTTAATTCGAGGACTACATCAGTTCGACCTAAAAAGGGCAAATATTTATTATTATTTCAAGTCGACGGGGTACCATTTATTTCAGAATCAAAATCATCATTAAATTTATCGATTTTCCTGCTATTTTAAAACCAGAGGTTGCTTCTACCTAATATTTGTACTCTACTCTCATTACTAAATGTTAATTATCTTTTAAACATTTGATGCCCTCTGACTTTTTGATTTTTGACTAGCCTGAAATCTATTTAAAACACCACCGGAATCAATACAGCCTTGTAAGTAAATGATGGAGTGTAATATTTCCTGCTAACTTTTGTCCATACTTTTGTCTGTTCATGGTAATAAAAATCCTACCCTTATAATATATCCGTCGATGCAACTGAAACTTAAATAATACAAATTAACATGAAATCATTCACGGTTTAATATAGTTAATGTCCCAAACGAGAATTTTTCTAACACATACTTATCCTCAACCTGCCTCGCTGAATAGATGGTAAAAGCAGCAACCCTTCCGAGAAAAGGAAATGTGAGGCACAAGGCGAGCATAAAACAAAAGCCACTTTGGTTAACTACGAGTATTAGAATTAGATTGAAATAGGGTTTAAATTTGCCCTCCGGAAGAGTGATTTGTATGTATGCCTAGTCTCCAGCGTTGAGTATTTTTAAATGGCACTGGGAAATTGCCTTGTGCTCCATTCCAAATCTAAACAGTGAACAATTTTTTTTGTTAAAATTCTGCATTGATTTCACTACTAATGGCAAGCATCAGTTAGTTTTTTTCAAATGTAATATGCAAAGGATTTTTTTGCTCTATACATGTGGAAAAATTGTACATCATGAACTGTTTTCATTTCAAAGAAATGAGATAAAAAAAATTGATTTTCCATTACCAATTCTTGCGAATTGTGGGGCGATATATTTCTTCGTGTTGCGTGGCACTCACAGTGGTAGTAAAATAATTGAAATCAAAGGCATGAAGATTAAGTGAAATTTGTAGAGTAATTAATGGGAAGCTCAATGGATCCCAAGGATCTCTTAACATATCCTAACCTACCTAACCTAACCTAACCTAACCTAACCTAACCTAACCTAACCTAACCTAACCTAACCTAACCTAACCTAACCTAACCTAACCTAACCTAACCTAACCTAACCTAACCTAACCTAACCTAACCTAACCTAACCTAACCTAACCTAACCTAACCTAACCTAACCTAACCTAACCTAACCTAACCTAACCTAACCTAACCTAACCTAACCTAACCTAACCTAACCTAACCTAACCTAACCTAACCTAACCTAACCTAACCTAACCTAACCTAACCTAACCTAACCTAACCTAACCTAACCTAACCTAACCTAACCTAACCTAACCTAACCTAACCTAACCTAACCTAACCTAACCTAACCTAACCTAACCTAACCTAACCTAACCTAACCTAACCTAACCTAACCTAACCTAACCTAACCTAACCTAACCTAACCTAACCTAACCTAACCTAACCTAACCTAACCTAACCTAACCTAACCTAACCTAACCTAACCTAACCTAACCTAACCTAACCTAACCTAACCTAACCTAACCTAACCTAACCTAACCTAACCTAACCTAACCTAACCTAACCTAACCTAACCTAACCTAACCTAACCTAACCTAACCTAACCTAACCTAACCTAACCTAACCTAACCTAACCTAACCTAACCTAACTTAACCTAACCTAACCTAACCTAACCTAACATAACATAACATGACCTAACCCAACCTAACCTAACCTAACCTAACCTAACATAACATAACATAACATAACATAACCCAACCTAACCTAACCTAACCTAACCTAACCTAACCTAACCTAACCTAACCTAACCTAACCTAACCTAACCTAACCTAACCTAACCTAACCTAACCTAACCTAACCTAACCTAACCTAACCTAACCTAACCTAACCTAACCTAACCTAACCTAACCTAACCTAACCTAACCTAACCTAACCTAACCTAACCTAACCTAACCTAACCTAACCTAACCTAACCTAACCTAACCTAACCTAACCTAACCTAACCTAACCTAACCTAACCTAACATAACATAACATAACATAACATAACATAACATAACATAACATAACATAACATAACATAACATAACATAACATAACATAACATAACATAACATAACATAACATAACATAACATAACATAACATAACATAACATAACATAACATAACATAACATAACATAACATAACATAACATAACATAACATAACATAACATAACATAACATAACATAACATAACATAACATAACATAACATAACATAACATAACATAACATAACATAACATAACATAACATAACATAACATAACATAACATAACATAACATAACCCTTTACAGGAAATCTTGAATTTTGGTGTTTGTGTTAAGTTTTGGGCTTTGGTGTGTTCTGACACTTATAGTAAAATTTTATGGCCGATATTTTTGTAGAATATTTCAACCCCGCTCCACCCATTTTTAGGGGAGTTTTTTACGATTTGTTAAAATATAGGCAAAAATCACCGTTATGGGGGGAAGCTAGAGGGTTAATATATTCCACTAAAATATAGGCATTAACATTTGCTACAAAGTTGCTGAAGATACCCTACACCTCAGATGAACAGAACACAGCGTTACTTTGTTCGGGCAAGTGTTAACGAATTCCCTTAGTACTCGGTTGGGGATTCCATCAGGACCCGGTCATTTTTTATCCTTGAACCTTGAAATCACTTTTAAGACTTCAGGAACAGTTACTGGTACAGGTGAAACTGGTACATTGCTGGTATGATCCATCCAGTATGGAGGCGTCTGTTCTGGAAAACGATTTTTAACAATCCTATCGAGAACAGCGGCTTCTTTCGGTGGCGATGCATTTAAGCTTTTTCCTAACAATTTTATATGCTAGTCCCCATGGTTTTGAGTCTACCATGGGGACTAGCATATCTCCAAGAAACACTGTCTAACCTAACCTAAGGTTAGGATTTCGAAGGAAAAGAGTCAATAAGGTCATAGAGCAAGGTAATGTGACATACCATGTCAAAAGCTTTAGATAGATCTATGGCGACCTTTAAATCCTCTCGTGTGACGGTTTTTTATTAATGAGCTCGCTCGGTGAGGCGGTTCGGCTGGAAGGAAAGTCATGCTGGTTCAGTAAGAGGTATGTTTTGGGCGATCATGTTAAGCTTCAGGGAGTTTTACTATCATCGCTAGAAACGTGATGTGTTGCTGTGAACTATCTCGCTAAGATTTTCCAAGCTTCGATATATCTGGAATGTCCAAATAGATGAATGTTCTAAGTTAGGAAAGTTCTACCTTGAGTGACAATGAGTTTCAGATTCTCAGCTGTTATTCTGCAGGTTATAGGTAATATGAAATAGGTAAAAGGTACTAGGTAATAGACAATAGGTAAAGGTTATATATGTTATAGGTTACAGGAAATATAAACTTGATTTTATTACAAACTGTGAACCGTCTTAAAAACACTTTACTTTAAGTTTTTTTTGTTTTAATGAAAGTTTACCTTGCCACGATATACTCGTATTCTATAATTTTGTTTTCCAATCCATTTGTATGTTCCATTATTGCACTTGCCATATTTACTATGATTTTTTTCTCCATTTTTTCTGCTAATGATTGTTTCCTTTGTTCATCTCTAACTCTCCCTCTAGGTTTGCAATGATGAAACACTATATGCGTATACACTCGGTATTAAGAACATTCCCAATATCATTATCTTCATTACTGGTCCCCGTGCTGCTCGGCATCACCACCATCCGCATCATCATCATAGTCTTAATCATCTTCCGGCCACTCATATTGGTTGTGTTTTTATTTTTCTCCTTTTTGGTTTCTTCATTTTGTTTTGTTTTTAGTTTTTATTTGCCTGCCTAACCTTACGCACTCTCTTGTTGCATTGCTCTTATTGTACGTACGTCCATCCGTCCGTCCGTTCGTTCGGCCGTACGTCCATCCATCGCACATAGGCCATATGACGACGCATTGCAGCCAGTCGTCAGCAGCCCTGATGTATGCTCTGTTTTAATTTTCATCTTCAGCCTTAGAGTATGCTTTGATTTTGATTTTGCTTTCTGTTGCTTTCCTCTATGGGATGCGTTGTAATGTGCTTGTTCGTACATGCAAAGGCTGTTACGTTTGTTTGTCGGTCATATATCTTTGCGTTTCATTATATATGGCAATATTCGTTTTTTCCATCCTTCTTCAAAATCTTCCCTTGATATGATTTTGTTTTTTTTTTATTCTTTCACTTCATACGCTTTTTGTTTTCTTTGTTTCTCTTCTTCACAGATGTTCGTAATTGTTATTAAGGAAGACAATTTATTTTCTTTGATCCAAATCATTTGAATATGCATTTCAATCTTGACTTTAATTTATTTTCTTAAAAGCTTTCAATAGAAGGATATAACCTAAGAATTTATAGGGGCTTTTAGAAAATAACTTTAAAAAAATGGACTATTTATGGTGCAGATATTCGTCCAATCCAATCGTTTCCGCTATTTACTACAATATTCAAAAATATTTATAGTTGTCATATTTTTTAGATTATGATAAAATGGCATGTCCGTGAAGATAAATATCGATTTGAAAAATAAATATTAGCCAAGACACAAACCACCTTATATTAACAGAGCGCTGTGATGTGGATAACAGAGCGCTGGTAAACGGCTAACAGAGCACTGTTAAAAGTTAAAAGTGATAATACATTTCCGAATACGCGAATTTTAACAAATTTATTTTAGTGCAATATAATGAAAATACATGAATAGAATAAGTAGAAGTCAAATATTATGACAAATAACAAATACCATAAATAATTTAGTCAAAACCTACACAACTAGTGGTTACTTAACTCGCAACATTTTGTTCGCACTGCATCTAAACAAAAAAAGATGGAGTATTGGGGTTTTCAGGAAAAGCTCCAAATTCGGCGCTGAATCTAAATATGTAAACGAATTTAACAAAAAAATCCCAGAATTTGAGTTATTCAGAAAATGAAGTTAAATTCTTTTTTTTTTAATCGCCCACTGTGGCTAAACAAAAAAGATGGAGTATTGGGGTTTTCAGGAAAAACTCCAAATTCGGCGCTGAATCTAAATATGTAAACGAATTTAACAAAAAAATCCCAGAATTTGAGTTGTTCAGAAAATGAAGTTAAATACTTATTTTTGAAAATCGCCCACTGTGGCTAAACAAAAAAAGATGGAGTATTGGGGTTTTCAGGAAAAACTCCAAATTCGGCGCTGAATCTAAATATGTAAACGAATTTAACAAAAAAATCCCAGAATTTGAGTTATTCAGAAAATGAAGTTAAATACTTATTTTTGAAAATCGCCCACTGTGGCTAAACAAAAAAAGATGGAGTATTCCGGTTTTCAGGAACAACTCCAAATTCGGCGCTGAATCTAAATATGTAAACGAATTTAACAAAAAAATCCCAGAATTTGAGTTATTCAGAAAATGAAGTTAAATACTTATTTTTTAAAATCTCCCACTGTGGCTAAACAAAAAAAGATGGAGTATTCCGGTTTTCAGGAAAAACTCCAAATTCGGCGCTGAATCTAAATATGTAAACGAATTTAACAAAAAAATCCCAGAAAATGAAGTTAAATTCTTTTTTTTTAAATCGCCCACTGTGGCTAAACAAAAAAAGATGGAGTATTGGGGTTTTCAGGAAAAACTCCAAATTCGGCGCTGAATCTAAATATGTAAACGAATTTAACAAAAAAATCCCAGAATTTGAGTTATTCGGAAAATGAAGTTAAATACTTATTTTTGAAAATCGCCCACTGTGGCTAAACAAAAAAAGATGGAGTATTGGGGTTTTCAGGAAAAACTCCAAATTCGGCGCTGAATCTAAATATGTAAACGAAATTAACAAAAAAATCCCAGAATTTGAGTTATTCGGAAAATGAAGTTAAATACTTATTTTTGAAAATCGCCCACTGTGGCTAAACAAAAAAAGATGGAGTATTCCGGTTTTCAGGAAAAACTCCAAATTCGGCGCTGAATCTAAATATGTAAACGAATTTAACAAAAAAATCCCAGAATTTGAGTTATTCAGAAAATGAAGTTAAATTCTTTTTTTTTAAATCGCCCACTGTGGCTAAACAAAAAAAGATGGAGTATTGGGGTTTTCAGGAAAAACTCCAAATTCGGCGCTGAATCTAAATATGTAAACGAATTTAACAAAAAAAATCCCAGAATTTGAGTTATTCGGAAAATGAAGTTAAATTCTTTTTTTTTAAATCGCCCACTGTGGCTAAACAAAAAAAGATGGAGTATTCCGGTTTTCAGGAAAAACTCCAAATTCGGCGCTGAATCTAAATATGTAAACGAATTTAACAAAAAAATCCCAGAATTTGAGTTATTCAGAAAATGAAGTTTAATACTTATTTTTGAAAATCGCCCACTGTGGCTAAACAAAAAAAGATGGAGTATTGGGGTTTTCAGGAAAAACTCCAAATTCGGCGCTGAATCTAAATATGTAAACGAATTTAACAAAAAAATCCCAGAATTTGAGTTATTCAGAAAATGAAGTTTAATACTTATTTTTGAAAATCGCCCACTGTGGCTAAACAAAAAAAGGTGGAGTATTCCGGTTTTCAGGAACAACTCCAAATTCGGCGCTGAATCTAAATATGTAAACGAATTTAACAAAAAAATCCCAGAATTTGAGTTATTCAGAAAATGAAGTTAAATACTTATTTTTTAAAATCTCCCACTGTGGCTAAACAAAAAAAGATGGAGTATTCCGGTTTTCAGGAAAAACTCCAAATTCGGCGCTGAATCTAAATATGTAAACGAATTTAACAAAAAAATCCCAGAATTTGAGTTATTCAGAAAATGAAGTTTAATACTTATTTTTGAAAATCGCCCACTGTGGCTAAACAAAAAAAGATGGAGTATTGGGGTTTTCAGGAAAAGCTCCAAATTCGGTGCTGAATCTAAATATGTAAACGAATTTAACAAAAAAATCCCAGAATTTTAGTTATTCAGAAAATGAAGTTAAATACTTATTTTTGAAAATCGCCCACTGTGGCTAAACAGAAAAAGATGGAGTATTCCGGTTTTCAGGAAAAACTCCAAATTCGGCGCTGAATCTAAATATGTAAACGAATTTAACAAAAAATCCCAGAATTTGAGTTATTCAGAAAATGAAGTTAAATTCTTTTTTTTGAAAATCGCCCACTGTGGCTAAACAAAAAAAGATGGAGTATTGGGGTTTTCAGGAAAAACTCAAAATTCGGCGCTGAATCTAAATATGTAAACGAATTTAACAAAAAATCCCAGAATTTGAGTTATTCAGAAAATGAAGTTAAATTCTTTTTTTTTAAATCGCCCACTGTGGCTAAACAAAAAAAGATGGAGTATTGGGGTTTTCAGGAAAAACTCCAAATTCGGCGCTGAATCTAAATATGTAAACGAATTTAACAAAAAAATCCCAGAATTTGAGTTATTCAGAAAATGAAGTTAAATACTTATTTTTGAAAATCGCCCACTGTGGCTAAACAAAAAAAGATGGAGTATTGGGGTTTTCAGGAAAAACTCCAAATTCGGCGCTGAATCTAAATATGTAAACGAATTTAACAAAAAAATCCCACAATTTGAGTTATTCAGAAAATGAAGTTAAATTCTTTTTTTTTAAATCGCCCACTGTGGCTAAACAAAAAAAGATGGAGTATTGGGGTTTTCAGGAAAAACTCCAAATTCGGCGCTGAATCTAAATATGTAAACGAATTTAACAAAAAAATCCCAGAATTTGAGTTATTCAGAAAATGAAGTTTAATACTTATTTTTGAAAATCGCCCACTGTGGCTAAACAAAAAAAGATGGAGTATTGGGGTTTTCAGGAAAAACTCCAAATTCGGCGCTGAATCTAAATATGTAAACGAATTTAACAAAAAAATCCCACAATTTGAGTTATTCAGAAAATGAAGTTAAATTCTTTTTTTTTTAAATCGCCCACTGTGGCTAAACAAAAAAAGATGGAGTATTGGGGTTTTCAGGAAAAACTCCAAATTCGGCGCTGAATCTAAATATGTAAACGAATTTAACAAAAAAATCCCAGAATTTGAGTTATTCAGAAAATGAAGTTTAATACTTATTTTTGAAAATCGCCCACTGTGGCTAAACAAAAAAAGATGGAGTATTGGGGTTTTCAGGAAAAACTCCAAATTCGGCGCTGAATCTAAATATGTAAACGAATTTAACAAAAAAATCCCAGAATTTATGTTATTCAGAAAATGAAGTTAAATACTTATTTTTGAAAATCGCCCACTGTGGCTAAACAAAAAAAGATGGAGTATTGGGGTTTTCAGGAAAAACTCCAAATTCGGCGCTGAATCTAAATATGTAAACGAATTTAACAAAAAAATCCCAGAATTTATGTTATTCAGAAAATGAAGTTAAATACTTATTTTTGAAAATCGCCCACTGTGGCTAAACAAAAAAAGATGGAGTATTGGAGTTTTCAGGAAAAACTCCAAATTCGGCGCTGAATCTAAATATGTAAACGAATTTAACAAAAAAATCCCAGAATTTGAGTTATTCAGAAAATGAAGTTAAATTCTTTTTTTTTAAATCGCCCACTGTGGCTAAACAAAAAAAAGATGGAGTATTGGGGTTTTCAGGAAAAACTCCAAATTCGGCGCTGAATCTAAATATGTAAACGAATTTAACAAAAAAATCCCAGAATTTGAGTTATTCAGAAAATGAAGTTAAATACTTATTTTTGAAAATCGCCCACTGTGGCTAAACAAAAAAAGGTGGAGTATTCCGGTTTTCAGGAACAACTCCAAATTCGGCGCTGAATCTAAATATGTAAACGAATTTAACAAAAAAATCCCAGAATTTGAGTTATTCAGAAAATGAAGTTAAATACTTATTTTTTAAAATCTCCCACTGTGGCTAAACAAAAAAAGATGGAGTATTCCGGTTTTCAGGAAAAACTCCAAATTCGGCGCTGAATCTAAATATGTAAACGAATTTAACAAAAAAATCCCAGAATTTGAGTTATTCAGAAAATGAAGTTAAATTCTTTTTTTTTAAATCGCCCACTGTGGCTAAACAAAAAAAGATGGAGTATTGGGGTTTTCAGGAAAAAATCCAAATTCGGCGCTGAATCTAAATATGTAAACGAATTTAACAAAAAAATCCCAGAATTTGAGTTATTCAGAAAATGAAGTTAAATACTTATTTTTGAAAATCGCCCACTGTGGCTAAACAAAAAAAGGTGGAGTATTCCGGTTTTCAGGAACAACTCCAAATTCGGCGCTGAATCTAAATATGTAAACGAATTTAACAAAAAAATCCCAGAATTTGAGTTATTCAGAAAATGAAGTTTAATACTTATTTTTGAAAATCGCCCACTGTGGCTAAACAAAAAAAGATGGAGTATTGGGGTTTTCAGGAAAAACTCCAAATTCGGCGCTGAATCTAAATATGTAAACGAATTTAACAAAAAAATCCCAGAATTTGAGTTATTCAGAAAATGAAGTTAAATACTTATTTTTGAAAATCGCCCACTGTGGCTAAACAAAAAAAGGTGGAGTATTCCGGTTTTCAGGAACAACTCCAAATTCGGCGCTGAATCTAAATATGTAAACGAATTTAACAAAAAAATCCCAGAATTTGAGTTATTCAGAAAATGAAGTTAAATACTTATTTTTTAAAATCTCCCACTGTGGCTAAACAAAAAAAGATGGAGTATTCCGGTTTTCAGGAAAAACTCCAAATTCGGCGCTGAATCTAAATATGTAAACGAATTTTTTGTTTAGCCACAGTGGGCGATTTTCAAAAATAAGTATTTAACTTCATTTTCTGAATAACTCAAATTCTGGGATTTTTTTGTTAAATTCGTTTACATATTTAGATTCAGCGCCGAATTTGGAGTTTTTCCTGAAAACCCCAATACTCCATCTTTTTTTGTTTAGCCACAGTGGGCGATTTTCAAAAATAAGTATTAAACTTCATTTTCTGAATAACTCGAATTCTGGGATTTTTTTGTTAAATTCGTTTACATATTTAGATTCAGCGCCGAATTTGGAGTTTTTCCTGAAAACCCCAATACTCCATCTTTTTTTGTTTAGCCACAGTGGGCGATTTAAAAAAAAAGAATTTAACTTCATTTTCTGAATAACTCAAATTCTGGGATTTTTTTGTTAAATTCGTTTACATATTTAGATTCAGCGCCGAATTTGGAGTTTTTCCTGAAAACTCCAATACTCCATCTTTTTTTGTTTAGCCACAGTGGGCGATTTTCAAAAATAAGTATTTAACTTCATTTTCTGAATAACATAAATTCTGGGATTTTTTTGTTAAATTCGTTTACATATTTAGATTCAGCGCCGAATTTGGAGTTTTTCCTGAAAACCCCAATACTCCATCTTTTTTTGTTTAGCCACAGTGGGCGATTTTCAAAAATAAGTATTAAACTTCATTTTCTGAATAACTCAAATTCTGGGATTTTTTTGTTAAATTCGTTTACATATTTAGATTCAGCGCCGAATTTGGAGTTTTTCCTGAAAACCCCAATACTCCATCTTTTTTTGTTTAGCCACAGTGGGCGATTTTCAAAAATAAGTATTAAACTTCATTTTCTGAATAACTCAAATTCTGGGATTTTTTTGTTAAATTCGTTTACATATTTAGATTCAGCGCCGAATTTGGAGTTTTTCCTGAAAACCCCAATACTCCATCTTTTTTTGTTTAGCCACAGTGGGCGATTTAAAAAAAAAGAATTTAACTTCATTTTCTGAATAACTCAAATTGTGGGATTTTTTTGTTAAATTCGTTTACATATTTAGATTCAGCGCCGAATTTGGAGTTTTTCCTGAAAACCCCAATACTCCATCTTTTTTTGTTTAGCCACAGTGGGCGATTTTCAAAAATAAGTATTTAACTTCATTTTCTGAATAACATAAATTCTGGGATTTTTTTGTTAAATTCATTTACATATTTAGATTCAGCGCCGAATTTGGAGTTTTTCCTGAAAACCCCAATACTCCATCTTTTTTTGTTTAGCCACAGTGGGCGATTTAAAAAAAAAGAATTTAACTTCATTTTCTGAATAACTCAAATTCTGGGATTTTTTTGTTAAATTCGTTTACATATTTAGATTCAGCGCCGAATTTGGAGTTTTTCCTGAAAACTCCAATACTCCATCTTTTTTTGTTTAGCCACAGTGGGCGATTTAAAAAAAAGAATTTAACTTCATTTTCTGAATAACTCAAATTCTGGGATTTTTTTGTTAAATTCGTTTACATATTTAGATTCAGCGCCGAATTTGGAGTTGTTCCTGAAAACCGGAATACTCCATCTTTTTTTGTTTAGCCACAGTGGGCGATTTTCAAAAATAAGTATTTAACTTCATTTTCCGAATAACTCAAATTCTGGGATTTTTTTGTTAAATTCGTTTACATATTTAGATTCAGCGCCGAATTTGGAGTTTTTCCTGAAAACCCCAATACTCCATCTTTTTTTGTTTAGCCACAGTGGGCGATTTAAAAAAAAAGAATTTAACTTCATTTTCTGAATAACTCAAATTCTGGGATTTTTTTGTTAAATTCGTTTACATATTTAGATTCAGCGCCGAATTTGGAGTTTTTCCTGAAAACCGGAATACTCCATCTTTTTTGTTTAGCCACAGTGGTCGATTTTCAAAAATAAGTATTTAACTTCATTTTCCGAATAACTCAAATTCTGGGATTTTTTTGTTAATTTCGTTTACATATTTAGATTCAGCGCCGAATTTGGAGTTTTTCCTGAAAACCCCAATACTCCATCTTTTTTTGTTTAGCCACAGTGGGCGATTTTCAAAAATAAGTATTTAACTTCATTTTCTGAATAACTCAAATTCTGAGATTTTTTGTTAAATTCGTTTACATATTTAGATTCAGCGCCGAATTTGGAGTTTTTCCTGAAAACTCCAATACTCCATCTTTTTTTGTTTAGCCACAGTGGGCGATTTAAAAAAAAAGAATTTAACTTCATTTTCTGAATAACTCAAATTCTGGGATTTTTTTGTTAAATTCGTTTACATATTTAGATTCAGCGCCGAATTTGGAGTTTTTCCTGAAAACCGGAATACTCCATCTTTTTTTGTTTAGCCACAGTGGGCGATTTTCAAAAATAAGTATTTAACTTCATTTTCCGAATAACTCAAATTCTGGGATTTTTTTGTTAATTTCGTTTACATATTTAGATTCAGCGCCGAATTTGGAGTTTTTCCTGAAAACCCCAATACTCCATCTTTTTTTGTTTAGCCACAGTGGGCGATTTTCAAAAATAAGTATTTAACTTCATTTTCCGAATAACTCAAATTCTGGGATTTTTTTGTTAAATTCGTTTACATATTTAGATTCAGCGCCGAATTTGGAGTTTTTCCTGAAAACCCCAATACTCCATCTTTTTTTGTTTAGCCACAGTGGGCGATTTAAAAAAAAAGAATTTAACTTCATTTTCTGAATAACTCAAATTCTGGGATTTTTTTGTTAAATTCGTTTACATATTTAGATTCAGCGCCGAATTTGGAGTTTTTCCTGAAAACCGGAATACTCCATCTTTTTTTGTTTAGCCACAGTGGGAGATTTTAAAAAATAAGTATTTAACTTCATTTTCTGAATAACTCAAATTCTGGGATTTTTTTGTTAAATTCGTTTACATATTTAGATTCAGCGCCGAATTTGGAGTTGTTCCTGAAAACCGGAATACTCCACCTTTTTTTGTTTAGCCACAGTGGGCGATTTTCAAAAATAAGTATTTAACTTCATTTTCTGAATAACTCAAATTCTGGGATTTTTTTGTTAAATTCGTTTACATATTTAGATTCAGCGCCGAATTTGGAGTTTTTCCTGAAAACCCCAATACTCCATCTTTTTTTGTTTAGCCACAGTGGGCGATTTTCAAAAATAAGTATTTAACTTCATTTTCTGAACAACTCAAATTCTGGGATTTTTTTGTTAAATTCGTTTACATATTTAGATTCAGCGCCGAATTTGGAGTTTTTCCTGAAAACCCCAATACTCCATCTTTTTTTGTTTAGCCACAGTGGGCGATTTTCAAAAATAAGTATTTAACTTCATTTTCTGAATAACTCAAATTCTGGGATTTTTTTGTTAAATTCGTTTACATATTTAGATTCAGCGCCGAATTTGGAGTTTTTCCTGAAAACCCCAATACTCCATCTTTTTTTGTTTAGCCACAGTGGGCGATTTTCAAAAATAAGTATTTAACTTCATTTTCTGAATAACTCAAATTCTGGGATTTTTTTGTTAAATTCGTTTACATATTTAGATTCAGCACCGAATTTGGAGCTTTTCCTGAAAACCCCAATACTCCATCTTTTTTTGTTTAGATGCAGTGCGAACAAAATGTTGCGAGTTAAGTAACCACTAGTTGTGTAGGTTTTGACTAAATTATTTATGGTATTTGTTATTTGTCATAATATTTGACTTCTACTTATTCTATTCATGTATTTTCATTATATTGCACTATTATTAACTTGAATTTGACCTAAGCTTGAATTTGACCTATGGAACGGACGAACAAAACCAAATTATTGTCCGATAAATGAATGGACAAATGTTAACGTCTGACGGACGTACAAACTCGAAACGGAAATCGAAAGATGAGCGGACGGAAGACCACAAAACCGAAAAAAGGGTCTATAGGATGGGCAGAACCGAAAGACGGACACAACAACGGACTATACTGAATGGTGGAAAATGGAAAGATGAACTGTCGGACGGGCAGATAAAACGGATATACAGGTAAAAGGACAAACCCTAAATAGGGACGGACAACAATATGGACAGAACCAAGAGATGGTCCCATGAAATCGGATTATAACGGACAGAAAGGGTGTACAAAAGCAGACTTAAAAATTTACGCGACATAATAGATAACTGATGGTAGAATAGACATAATAGAATGTAAGACGGCGGCACAAAACCCAAAGATGGACGGATCAAAAAAAATTGAACTGACAGAAGAGAAAACTGACAGACAAAATAGAAAAAGCGATGGACGGACAAGCACTAGAGAGAAATTGAAAGATACACGGACAAAAGAACGTAGGGATTGTCTATTCCAACGAAAAGATGGACAGATCAACAAAAAAATGAACTGACAGAAGAGAAAACTGACAGACAAAATAGAAAAAGCGATGGACGGACAAGCACTAGAGAGAAATTGAAAGATACACGGACAAAAGAACGTAGGGATTGTATATTCCAGCGAAAAGATGGACGAGAGCGTATAAAATCGATAGATGGAAGGACAAAACTAAAAGATGAACTAACGGAGGGGTAGAGGGACAGACAGATAAAACGAAGAAACTGATGGACTGACAAAACCGAAAGGTGTATGGACAGTCCAAACTGAAAGATGAATGGATGACAGAACGGATGGCTGTATAAAACGGAAAAATAGAAGTTCGATAGATTGGTGGATGGATGATGAAATCCAAGAAGGACGGACATACAGACAAAATCGTCAGATATGCAGACAAACCTGAAAGAAGGATGGATTGAACAGAAAGACAGATTGACGGACAAAATTGTGAAAAATAAGGACAAAATCTGAAAGACGGACGGACGGACAGAAGTTCGCAAGATTGGCGGTCGGATGAACAAAGAAATCGCAGAAGCACGGACATACAGACGAAATTGAAAGATGTACAGACAAACCTGAAAGAAGGATGGATTGAAGACAAAAACAGATTGACGAACAAAATTGTAAACAGTAAGTACAAAATCTGAAAGACGGACGGACGGTCAGACAGACGCGGACGTTTTTCTTTTTTATTCGGTTAGATTTTGGGCATGCAAAACCGAAAGATGGACAGACAAAACAGAAGGATGAGCTAACGGAAGGGCGGACGGACAGATAAAACAAAACCCATGATGGACTGATAGAACCACAAGGTGTGTGGGCAGACAAAACTGATGGGACAGATAAAAACTGAAAAAGATGGATGGATGGATGGATAGAAGGAAGGACGGATGATAGACTGAACGGAGATTGAACGAACATACGATTGACCGACGGATGGTCAGAGAAACCACGAAAGACTGATGTACAGACGAATCCAAAACATTTACAGCCAAACCCGAAAAAAGGATGGATAAAACCGAATAACAAAATGACGGAGAAAACTGAAGAGCGGACGAAAAACACCGGAATAAGGACGGTCGATCCTATTATTTTATGCTCTTCCACTTTGGGCATACAAAAACGAAGGATGGACGGACAAAACAGAAAGGGTAAGGCGGACGGACAGATAAAATGGAAAACTGGATGGACAGACAAAACAGAAAGGGTAAGGCGGACGGACAGATAAAATGGAAAACTGGATGGACAGACAAAACAGAAAGGGTAAGGCGAACGGACAGATAAAACGGAAAACTGGATAGACGGACAAAACCGAAAGTCGCATGGACAGACAAACCTGAAATATAAACGTATGAAAGGATGTAGCGGCACACAAAACGCTAAGATGGACGGACGTAAGATTGAACACGACCAATGGATATAAAAACTCAAAAGGCGAAAAGACAGACGAAACCGAAAAATGGACAGGCAAGGAAGGACGGATAGAATAGACAAAACTGAAGAGCGGACGGAAACCCTCGAAATACGGACAGTTGATCCTCTTATTTTATACATTTCCATTTTGGGCATACACGAGAAATGCACGTACAAAACAAAAAGGGAAAGGCGGACGGACAGACAAAATGGAAAACCGGATGGACGGACAGAACCGAAAGACGTATGGACAGACAAAACTGAAATATAAACGTATGGAAGGATGTACCGGCAGACAAACCGGAATGATGGACGGACCTAAGATTGATCGACCAAAGGACATAAAAACTCTAATGGCGATGAGATAGACGAAACCGAAAAATGGACAGGCAAATGAAGGATGGATAGATCTGAAAGACAGACAGGAGAAAAACAAAAGAATACTTATGTCGATTTCGTTTCTGGAAAAAGTTTGCACCGTCGACGTGAAATACATACTAGAAAATATTTCATCCTTTTAAGCCGAAATGATGTAGGCCCCCAAATGTAACTTAACTGCAATTTTCAAATTTCCAAGATATGTTGCAAAAATGAAGTTTTTGGGAAAAGTGCAAAGAAAATGTGGCACTTTTTCCAGAAAGCAAATCGCCATTAGAATACATTTCCATCGAGGGACTAAACTCAAAAACTGGGACGGACAAATCAAAAAGAACACTCCTCCCTTCTGCCTTCAAAACCCCATTCATTCGAATTCGCTCCTCCGTTTTTTTTGCTCAGCTAAAAATGTTACGAATAGCTGCTCACAAAGGCCAAAACCATAGGCAAATGCAATTTTTGATTTCTTCTTTTTAGTACTGCCAAAATAACAAAAAGAAAAAAAAAAGAAAATCAAATTTTTCTTTGTCGGAACAGTCAGCGACCGACCGGCTAAGCAACTAAACAAACACAACCTGTTTAATACGAGTACTATTACAACATTTAACGTTATTAATTTTTGTTTCTCGCCGAAGCTTTTTGTTTTTGTACACATTTTGTGCATATGAAAAATGTACAACAACAGAAATTACTTAGCCGCTATTAAACTTCCAAGGTTGCCAACTGGTTTACTATGTTAACTGTTTTACTTGTAGCCAAAAGTAATGAAACGCAAAAAATTATTTTATGACGAACGGCGAACGACAATGTCCAGTACGAGTGGGTATGTAAGTCGTAAACCATACACACACATATGTATGTACATTAAAGTTCGTCTACGCGCATGCGTACAACGTAGCGATATGTTTGTTGCACCTTGAGCGGCACAAGGAAGATGACACGTGAGGGAATACCGACGAAAACATGTGTAATTGGGGAGGGGTTTTCCCAGATTATTTATAGTGAAAAAAAATATTCAAAGTTTTAAAAGGAATAAAAACAATCTCATAGATGAAATTTAATTAAAAATTAATTAGAATTTAGTCGTCCTGCAATTAAAATGTTAACTGTATCAATTAAAATGTAAATGTCTTAATTTAAAAATTAAATTAATTATTTCCAACAATTCCCAATGTTTTAATATAGAGAAAAAAAAACGATCAAAGGCAAGACAAAATTCACAAAGTTTAAATGTAATGAAAAGTTAATTATAATTTAATGGTCTTTAATTAAAAATTGGCTACATCAAAAAAATAATTGACTTAAATAATGTGTATGTCATAATTTAAAAGTTTAATTAATTATTTAGAACTTTTATGGAATCAATTAAAAAATAATTGGAATAAATTTTGCACGCAACAATTTTTAAAGTAATTTGGTAATTTTCAATTAAAATATATAAGTATTTCCAATAGATAAATTAACAATTAATTGAGTTAACTGAACATTGATTTCTTTCAAAAACAAAGGAATAAATTAAAAACTTTTAGACTCAATTAATTTGTCAATTATTTAAATTGATATTTTAAAAAGGGACAACTACTTTAATGTCTAAGTAAATCTCTCTTAAAAAGTGATTTATTTTTTCAATAAAAAATTAATAGAATCAGTTAAAATTTTATTGAATTTTTTACAAAAACAATAATTAATAACTTAATTAATTAGCATTAAATAAATATTTAAACAATGATAGACATATCCATCGTACCATAGCCATTCGATCGTCTGTCTGCCTGTAGATGTACGAGTACTCGTATTCTTGTAATCAACCCAGCAGGGAATGAAGTGCCAATTTACTCTAGTCTACTGACCCCAATACTAGTTCAATTGGGACTACTCACTAAAATAATCACATAGGGACTGATTGGAAACAACTAATTAGGGTTAAGTGAACCAAATGGATGTAGCATGTAATCATACGACTTCATCATATATACACCTTTTTAGACGACCAGTAGGTTATCTACTACTTAGGTGATGATCAGTTGGTTATCTACTCCTTAGGTGACGATTAGTTAGGTTACATACTGCTTATATGCATTATCTTCGCCCTAGTTGACGACGAGTGGGGTTATCTACTCTTTACTTCATGACCAGTTGGGTTATCTACTCCTCAGTTCATGACCAGTGGGATTATCTACTCCTTAGTTAACGATGAGTTCGGTTATCTATTCCTTAGTTGACGAACCGCTGGGTTATAAACTCCGTAATTAGTACTCCTTACTTGACGATCAGTACTCTTTAGTAGACGACTAGTTGGTTATCTACTCCTTAGTTGACGATCTTCTTAGTTTCAATATCTACGCCCTAATTGACGACCAGTGGGGTTATCTACTCTTTATTTCACGACAACTAGGGTTATCTACTCCTACTCCTGACCAGTGGGGTTATCTAGTCTTTAGTTAACGACGCTTTCGGTTATCTACTCCTTAGTTAACGACGAGTTCGGTTATCTACTCCTTCGTTGGCGAACCGCTGGGTTATCAACTGCTTAGTTTAGGACCAGTTAGATTATCTACTCCTTATGTGACGATTTGTTGGGTTATATACTCCTTAGCAGACAACCAGTTGGTTGTCTACAGGTTATATTGGATCTATCATTGATCTGTTTTCATAGGGATTCATTGGTATCAGTTAATTTAGATTAAATGTACCAAACAATACTTCTAGATGAGGTATGTGATTATACGGCTTAGTCGGATAAATGTACTTATTAAAAGATGATCAGTTATATACTCCTATGAAGATGGTCGGTCGGGTTATATAAATATACTACTTAGTAAAATGCATGTTGGTTTATCTACTGCTTTGTAGACGTCCAGTTGAGTTATCTACTTCTTAGTAGAGGGCTAATTGGGTTATATACTCCTTAGTTGACAGCAAATTGGCTTATCTACTCCTTAATAGAAGACCAGTTGAATTATCTACTCCTTAGTAGCGGCCAGTTGGGTTATCTACCCTTTAGTAGGCGGTCAATTGTGGTATCTACTTCTTACAAAATGGCCAGTTCGGTTATCTACTCCTTAGTATACGACCGTTTGGGTTATATACTCCTTAGTAGACGACCAGCTGGGCTATTCACTCCTTAGTAGGCGGTCATTTGGGTTATCTACTACTTTGTAGAAGTGCAGTTGGATTATCTACTCCTTAGTAGCGGCCAGTTGGGATACCTACCCTTTAGTAGGCGGTCATCTGGGGTATCTATTTCTTAGAAGATTGTCAGTTCGGTTATCTACTCCTTAGTAAACGACTTTTTGGGTTATATACTCATTAGTAGACAAGCAGTTGGGTTATTTACTCCTTAGTTGTGTTATCTACACCATAGTAGATGACATGTTGGGTTAGATAACGAACAGTTGGGTTATCTACTCCTTAATAGTAGACCAGTTGAGTTATCTACTCCTTAGTAGGCGGTCATTTGGGTTATCTACTACTTTGTAGAAGTGAGTTGGACAAGTTGGGTTATCTACCACTTCATAGTAGATCAGTTGGATTATCTAATACTTCGTAGAAGTGTATTTGGAATATCTATTCTATAGTAGGCGGACATTTGGGTTATCTACTCCTTCGTAAATGAACAGTTCGGTTATCTACTCCTAAGTATACGACCATTTTGGTTATTTACTTCTTAGTAGACGACCAGTTGGGTTATCTACTCCTTAGTACAGATACAGTTGGCTTATCTACTCCTAGTAGTATACGAGCAGTGGATTACCTCCTCTTTTGTACAGGAGAAAATATTATCACATACAACATTTGAAGCCAATCGGTCACCACTTAGAGCTGTCTTGCGCATCAGCAAGCCATATAGACGGACATTGGTCGGATTCGAACCCAGAACCTTAGGTTTGTGAGCCAGAATCATTGTTATCACTTTTGCTTAGAATAAAGTCGGAATTGCTGAAACTCTGCATGAATTAGATGTCATAGCAAGATGTAAGCAAGAGGCGAGATATTCTTTGTGTGCACAAACTCTGCATGGTTCAGCTTGAGTAAAATCAGCAGAAGCCGCATTCTCTCTAGACATGAGCCGAACCGGGACATCTCTCTCAAAAAGGATAATGATAAGGAAATCATACTACATATCTGCCTTACCAATCAGCTGAATCAACGTTGATTTTCTAGGAGGAGGTCTATTGGATAATTATTGGAAAAAACTCAGAAACTGGAAATATGATTATAAATGCAATTTTCATATTTGTCACAAATGGATTCTATATTTAAGTGAACAATCCCAGCAAAAAATACTGCTCCCTTTTCAGCAGGTTAGTAAGACAGAGAATCAGTATGAATTCATTACAAACCTTTGATGAATAATATTTTCTGAAGGAGAAGTAATTTTTTGCCAGACATTACAAATTTTGATCTAGACATTACAAACCTTTGATGAATACGATTGCCTAAAGGAGAAGTAATTTGTGTGGCACGTCTAAGTGATCTACGTGTGACGAATCGGGACTTATCACAGATTCAGCAAGAAGGTAAAGAAATTTTACTGCATCTCTGCCTTGTTAACCTGCTGAATAGGCATGTGACTAGATCATACTAGATTAATACAAAATCTATGTATGGAACTGCGAATTTAAAGAACACATTTTAATAATTACTAGAATAGAACTCATTAATTTTAAACAGGTGCAGTGTTAATTCAAGAAAAACGAAACTTGTTGTTATGCTAATCGAAAGCTGGAATTCCGACAAGTATTCCGGTTTTAAAAATTTGAAATTCTGTTTGGCAATATCCGTTTAAAATGTGATAGGTAATTCGAAAATAACACATTTTAATTTCATTGCACGCCGTCATTGAGTTTAATAATAATTACTGCGCGAACAACAGTAGTACGCGCTGTTGCATGCCTGAATTTGGAGCTGTAAAATAAATGAAATTAACTACACAGTTTTGAGCGACAAACTAATGTGTAAATATTGTAACAACACAATGGAAAAATAATAAAGTATAACTTTATTAACAATAACAAAGGCGGGAGGAAATCAATTAGAACAGAGAACACGCCATTCGATCCATATACATGCAGTTATATATTCGTATATACATATGTATACAGTGGGAATATTAATCAGATTTTGAAAAATAAAAATAAATGATAAGCTTCATTGTTTAATGCAGTTAAGACACCAAAAGCTCTATTCAAGCTTAATCTTTTTTAAGGCTAAAACAAAATTCTACAATACTTAATACTCTCTGACTGCGATTTATCCATATTAGAGTTAATGACATCAGTCTTAAAGATTCACTGAATTTCATAATGAAGCCGTGTGGACGACACATCACATTACGTACATACTTGGGAAATATCGAAACAATTGAGAATTGACAATTGAAATTGTCAAGTGATTGTTTTCATTGATAATATGGTCAAGATACGTAGATAAGACAGTGGGGCAAAAGGGAAAATAATTAATAAATGTCAATATTAACAAATATTTTACACCGGTCTTCAAAGTGAGAAACAAAATTGGAAATTATAATTCAAAATTCAAACCCAAAGTTTCAAAGGTTTTTATATACTTTTTTCCTTGCATATCAAAAATTAAAATGTAATGTAATAATACATAACTCACAATGCCTAAAATTACAAATCTAAATTAAGCAGAAAAGGAACTATTTTTTTCCTAAACTCTTTATAAGAAAAGAAAAAAAAATGTAAACCACGAAATGTTATAAAAATAAAGAATTGAATTGAAAAATTCAAACCAGTGAGGAAGGACAAAAGTCGGCCGGAGCCTAACATATGATTAGAGTGGAATTAGAAGACATATATATTTGCAAGTTTTATCAATGTTCTTTTTCTATTCTAGTCTAAATCAGATATATTTATGAACACGCAAAGAAAAAACGTTTATCGCAAACATAGTTCTTTATCTGAAACGCTTTACTTTTCCCTAACAGTTGATATATTTCAATTGAATGAAAACGTTTATCTTAAACGTAGTTTCTCTTGCTGTACACGAATATTCATTCATTCCAAAATTGTCATAATTTACGTTTACTGTAAGCGAGAAATGTTTAAGTAAACTCATTGTGTTTAAACATGATTGAACGTTTTAAAGAGAGTTGGGAGAACAAAGAGCGTAACTTGTTCTCATTTTATGAGAGTGCGGTCTTATAAATTTTTTATATTTCATGTGTTGTAATAATATGTGCAGATTTTGATGGTATAGATACACAAAACAAAAAGAAACGTTGTTTGTGCTTGTTGTTTTATATAACAGTTCTGCAGACGGTGGTGGAGATTTTTATATGCATCCCTCCCTCCGAACTGTTGCTGCACTTCGCATTCGTACTCAACAAGCGTAGAGTCGTATCCTGTTGGGCATTTATTTTTGTACTCGCGTTTGTCAATTAGAAGATATCAGCCAATTAATGGCAGAGGTGTTTGTCGTGGAGCTCCCGGGTAAATTTTACCACAAGTTGTGATATTTTTGATTATAAAAAATATTATAATTCAAAGAAAATAATTTTGCGACAAATATTTTCTTAATTATTAATAAACAGGTATTGCCTGTGACAAACGCATTAACCGTTTGCCTCAAACGTTTCATAAGGTTTGGGATAAACATACATTGCTTGTGACAAACGCAATAACCGTTTGCAACAAACGTTTCTCAGGGTTTGGGATAAACAGACACAGCTGGTGATAAACCCAAAAACCGTTTGCAACAAACGTTTCACAGAGTTTGTAATAAATATAAAGCATTTATGATCAGTACATCAACCGTTTACTATAAACGTTTCTTTGGGTTTTGGTACAATCATAAATCGTTTGCCACAAACATTAACCGCAAACGAATTTCTTTTGTCTAATTTTTCGTTTGGGAGTAACGAATTTTTTCGAAAATTCTGCAATTTTGGAACGAACTTCGCTGCCACACGATTTATGCTCAAAAATCCGAAAAAATTGTACGGCATGAGCTAACTGATATACCAACATCCTCTGCAACTTCTATAATAGTGATTCGACGATTCTACATAACAACTTTCTTAATTTTCTTAACATTTTTATCGGTTTTTGATGTGATGGATCTTCCAGGACGAGCGTCGTCATTCTCGACCTTCTTTGAAAAGCTTGTATCTCTTGCAACCAATTTTCTGAATCAGAGTACAATAACCATATGCCAATCTTAGATACCCATGACAAGCATTTTATTGAAAGTTTTGACCACATTGGTCAAGAAGGCCATATTATACTAAATTGTGACTACAGCTGGTTGTGTTCGCCGAATAAGATCACCTTAACCATATTTCAACCACATAATGATAAATTGAGACCAAAACATAGACATAGAGACCATATTATGATCATGAGGACTATAAGGTGCTAAATTGTCATCGTGGAAAATTATAACCACATGGACATGGTCATGGCTATAATCATGTAGGACAACAACATAATTATTAGTATTAATTTATATCATTATTTTTCAGTTTGAACGATTTTTTATTTTTTTCTTCTGTTTTCTTAAGATACGTATATTTTATACAGATATTTCTTGTTTCTTCAACCACTGTCTTTAGATACTTTTGCCGCCTGAATAGCATTCAGATTATTAGCATAAATTACCTTTTTTATAGAAATTATTTCTTTATTAAATGCATATAAAAAGCAACAAAATAATAACCAAACCAAATCGCAATCCGCCACATTTTTCATGTCAGTGACAAATTGTCTTTGTATAATATATTTTTCTTCCATAAAAGTGATAAAGATCAAGCTGGAGGTTCATGAATTTTAATTGATTTTTTTATATTTTTAAATTATTCCAAATCTTTAGCTTCTCGAGAACAATAGAACAACTAACAATTGCTACTACAGGATCAAACGAGAGAAGAAAAGCTAGAACAACAGCTTTGGGGGCCGAAACATAGAAAAGAACACAACGGCTCAACAAAATCCAGATTGAAATTGGCCAAAGAATAGCGACCGACGGACGGACGGACAAGAAGACACGCTTATTTGAAGAATAAAAAAAATCTTACTTATGCCGCTGAATCAAAGCTAGAACCCAACAAAACCCCCCATCCAATCCAAAATACCCTTTATGAATTTTAAATAACATTAACAAGGCAAATAATAAGCTCGCATCGAGTGAGAGATTGAGAGTGAGAGAAAAGGCTACGCAACAGGACCAGAGCTGTCCCGCAACATACCGTCGGGGGGCCAACAGCAACAGCGCAGCGCCAGTTTAACAACGAACCAAGCGAACGACTCTGGACATTAACCACAACAACACAATGGCAGCGGCCGTAGAAGTACGAAATGGCTACAAATATTATGGAAGCAAATCAAAACCCAAAATCATACTCAACTATTTGAATATGAATGTTCAGCGAGGATCCATGTGAGTAGAATTTTAATATATGTATAGGGACTAAGACTACTACTACGAGTAATTATGGTGAGACGCTGTCGGCGAAAAAAAAAACTAGAAAAGGTAAAACAAAATTGCCACAAAGAAAATGGCAAGCAAAAAATAATATACCAAGACGTCTCAGAAGCCAAAATGAAACGTGCAAAGAATTTTAAAATCATTTTCTGCCGACGAATCAAAAAATCGAAATCGAAAACGAAACTAAACTACTCTTGTCATGTTTGTTCTTGTTGAAATGCTTACAGATATGGTCTGCTGGGAGCTTCGGGATGTGGCAAGACCACCTTGCTGTCATGCATAGTGGGACAACGTCAATTGAATGGTGGCGATGTTCGAGTACTGGGTCTGAAACCTGGAGTACCGGGCAGTGGAGTACCCGGGTCAAGGATAGGCTATATGCCACAGGTAAGTTTTTGTTTTACAAATTAGATTAGCGGTATTTTCTATCATCTCCGGTTATCCTAAAATTGGAGCTAAGCTATAGTTATAAATGTCAAAACGTATGGAATTAATTTTCCTAATCGTATATTACTCTTTATTTGTATTCCTTTAGGAAATCGCCTTGGTCGAAGAAATGACCGTCAAAGAAACCGTCTATTATTTTGGCCGTATTTATGGCATGAAAGACGATAAAATCCGTGAGAAATTTAAAATATTACGTGATCTATTGCAATTGCCTCCGGCCACACAATTGGTGAAGAAATGCAGTGGTGGCCAACAACGGCGTGTTTCATTTGCCTGTGCCATGATTCACGATCCGGAGCTGTTGATTCTGGATGAGCCAACAGTGGGTTTGGATCCAATGCTGAGAGAAAAGTAAGTACAAGATATTGACTAGGCTATAAACCTAATAATTAAAGCTTTAAGAAGAATAAATAAAACGATAGAAATTAATTGAGTCAACTAAAAAATTTATTGAAATAACTTCAAAATTAATTGAAAACATAAATAAGTAAAGAAAGTCTAAAAATGCTGAGAGAAAAGTTGGTGCAAAATATAGACTAGGCTACTGCTATTGCATAAACCCGTTGCAATCCTTAGCCGAATATCGTTATATAATTTGCTAATGATAAATTAAAAAATTCGTTACAATCCTTAGCAGAATATAGTTTAATAGTTTGCTAATGAAATCACAATAAAATATGCCATTGATAGAAGAATAAGATCTGCTATTGATAGCAGAAAAAGGGGTGATATTGGTATACTATTGATAGCACAATAAAATGTGCTATTGACAGCAGAATAATATATGCTGTTGATAGCAGAATACGATCTGCTATCAATGGCAGACTACTATCAATAGCAGAATATGACCTTCTATCAACAGCAGAATACGATCTGCAATCAATAGCAGAATATGTTCTGCAATCAATAGCAGAATACGATCTGCAATCAATAGCAGAATGTGATCTGCAATCACTAGCAGAATATGATCTGTTACCAATAGCAGAATATGTTCTGCAATCAATAGCAGAATACGATCTGCAATCAATAGCAGAATATGTTCTACTATCAATAGCAGAATATGATCTGCTATCAATAGCAGAATATGATCTGCTATCAATAGCAAAATAGCTGTGGTGTCTTTTCTGAGGAACTTGAGCTATCCGTGAACACTGTAATGTTTACCACACAGAAAAGTGGTAGCGAAATGGCTAAAAATGAATGTTCTGATCAACAGCAGAATATGATCTGCAATCAATAGCAGAATACGATCTGCATTCAATAGCAGAATATGATCTGCAATCAATAGCAGAATATGTTCTGCAATCAATAGCAGAATATGATCTGCTATCAATAGCAGAATATGGTCTGCTATCAATAGCAAAATAGCTGTGGTGTCTTTTCTGAGGAACTTGAGCTATCCATGAACACTGTAATGTTTACCAGACAGAAAAGTGGTAGCGAAATGGCTAAAAATGTATGTTCTGACCAAAGTCGGTAATGTTTTCTCTTATAGTCAGGCTGCTATCAAGTCCCGGGAAACTATATTCCTGAATTAAAAAAATGTCCTCGTCTGTAACCTGATATGGATGCCGGTCCACAGGGACATACCCGGGGAAGTGGCCTTCGTAGAGCAGTTGTAAGTGCGTTGGACTTGGATTCCGAAAGAGCTGGGTTCGATTCCCGGCCAGGGCACTGGGAAAATTTAACATCAACAATTCATGTTTTCATCAGAATTTGAGATTCCGCTGCTAAAAATAACTCACTGACGCGCTACCATAAGAACAACATCCGATTGCCCAAGACAACGGGAAAGCTAAAAATAGACATAACATCATGACAACTATTGACAGGAATTCAACGTTTCTAGATGAGAATAGAAATAATAAACTTCAATATCACCAATTCCCTAAGATTAACAGAATGTTTATGTTAATTTACATCCGAACAGCATTTAGTAAGATGAAAATCACCGGATGAAAAAACAGAAACGAAGTCTGTAACAAAAATAGACCTAATGATTATCACCTCAGCGTCTCCAAGATGCTACAACAACAGCAGGGGACAGCAAGGCAGATGAACTTGCAAGACTAGGAACATCCTTACACCCTCCAGGGGAACTGGAAGATGTAGGCATGCATCTATCGACCTGCAAGCTCTTCTTGAGAGAAAGCACTTACGGTAACAAATGACAGGTGGTCACTAGTCAGGAACTAAATATACATTCCAGGCTGATGTGGCCCGGCCTAGACTCGAAACATAGCAAAGCACTGCTGTCGTTGTCAAGACCAGACGTCCCATATATCGCCGCGAGATTGAATGCCTTGCATAATGACTTTTGCAGAAGCTGTGTCTGTGCCCCGGGAGATCTACGAATCGTATAGTTCCCATTTATTCCCAGGATGGGGACTGGGCAGTGATCCCAGATGGGTCACCAGTCCTAGATTTTTTGGAGTCTAACCGGTAGTATCTTCGGCTACGCAGTTTAACCAGAGCACTTAATCAGGTACCAAGGAAGTCAGGTTGCAACGTGCTGGCTGTGGTTGAAACCAAAATAGATGGGAGAGAATAGTTTTGGATGTTGAGTTGCAAACCAACCGGGTGCCATGACCCATAGAATAGGAAAGAATTTTAGATGGGCTCCGCTCCTAACCAAGCAGGAGCGCAAAATTGTCAAGAAACACGGAATTGTTTGGTACCCATTCACATTGTGTGTTTAGAGCACGGTGGGGTTAGGCCTAACGGCAGGAACTCACCTAAATCCATAATAACTATTGTGTCTGTGCCCCGCCCTCTCTAGATGGCGGCATGCAACCTTAGGCTCTTATTTCTTTGGGGAGTTAGCTAACTTGGCTGATGCTGGAATCCGCCAACTCTTGAGCTTTTTATGACAATTGAATTTCTAGGGATAGCAAGCCACTTCCAATGAACTATGTTTTCCCTTAAGTCCCTGTGGACACCCAATGCCACTCTTTACCTAACCTAAACCAACTACTTATCAGATATTGATATCAAATTATATTTATATATTTAAAGCAGATTATAGTCTGCTATTTATAGAAGATTATATTCTACTATTTATTGCAGATTAAGGTCTGCTATTTATACCGACATACTGTCTACTATTAATAGCTGAATATCTTCTGCTATTGACTGCAAAATATAATCTGTTATTTGTAACATTATAACGTAGAATAGTTTACTATTGATATCATTTGCTACTGATATATAGTCCGTCATCTGAATATGGTCTACTATATCAGATATCAATATCAATATCAGATTGATGGCATTTCCGAAATTAGTAAAAACCTTTATTTTGTCGAATAGTTTGCTATTGGTACCAGAAGATCTGTTATTGACTGCAGAATAGTATCTGCTGTTGATATCAGAATAAAATCTGTTACTGTTGTTAAATATAATACGATGTTGATAGCAGACTATTTCTGCAATTGATAGCAGAATATCATCTGCCATTGATCAAATAAAATCAGCTGCGATTGATAGTTAATATCATCTGCTATTTGTAACTGAATATCATCTGCTAACCATAGCGAAATATTCTCTGCTATTTGTAGCAGAATACCGACAATGAGCCAGAGTGAATGTTCCTTTCAGGAGAATATCTTATTCGGAATTTCTTATGACATTTTTAGCAGAAAATATCCATAAATAATTTGCTAATGATAGCAGAATGTGATCTGCTGATGACGGCAGAATGTGATCTGCATTTATTATTGTGATTGATAGCAGAATATTATCTGCATATCAGAAAATTTTTGGTATGAATATTTTATCTGAATATCGTCGAATAGTTTGCTATTGATAGCAGAATAGGATCTGTTATTGATAGAAGAATATCATCTGTTATTGATAAAATAAAATCATCTGCGATTGATAGCAGAATAGCATCTGCTATTTATAATAGAATATCATCCACTAACCATAGCGAAATATTCTCTGCAATTTGTAGCAGAATATCGCCTGATATTGATCTTCTTCAGAAATTCTTATGAACATGATGTTAGCAGAAAATATCGGCGAATAATTTGCTACTGATAGCAGAATATGATTTACTAGTGATAGCAAAAAATCATATGTAATTGGTAGCAGAATATGATCTGCTATTGATAGCAAATAGAATATCATCTGTAATTGTGATTAATAGCAGAATATTATAGAAAATTTTCCGAAATTCGTATGAATCTTTTACTAGAATATCGTCGAATAGTTTACTATTGATAGCAGAATAGGATTTGTTTTTAATAACAGAAAATGATCTGCTGTTGATATCAGAATAAGATCTGTTATTGTTAGTAGAATATGATCCGCTGTTGACAGTAGACTATTTCTGCTACTGATAACAGATTATCATTTGTTATTGATAAAATCAAATCATCTGTGATTGATAGCAGAGTATCATCTTGTATTGATAAAGTGAAATCATCAGCGATTGATAGAGAATATCATCTGCTATTTATAATAGAATATCATCCGCTAACCATAGCGAAATATTCTCTGCAATTTGTAGCAGTCTGATATTGAGCCAGAGTGTATGTAGTGTAAACCACATTGGTAAACCTATTTCGAGTATTAAAGTATTAGGACTTTGTGCATTTGTTTGTAACGCGTAAAAAGAGAGGAGATAGACTTGTCCGTCTGTCTGTCCATATATTCTTGTGAACAAAGTACAGTGGCAAATATGAATCTATACTAACATTGGTACCGATAGAAATCTTAGACGGGACAATCCCTATTGAAAATAGCGCATATCGGACTGTTTTAAAATATACACCCATATAAAGGTCTCCACCTATGGGATTTCTTGACATTCTATAGAACACATTTTTCAATTAATCCTTTTGACGATTTCGATTTTATACTTTTTATTGCACTTATTCGTTTCTAGTAAAAATTGGGCACATCAGTCCATGTTTTGATATAGTCCTCATGTAAAGGTCCCCAATGATGTTGTTGTTGTGTGTTTTGTTGCCCATTAGATGTTGTTTGATTCGCCTTGTGTTGTGGGTTCTGCTGTGTTGGTTTCCAGGCTAAGGAAGGTGGCTGCTTTCACTGGATGGCTCCAAAGAGACCTTTTGTATGACTTGTGACATATGATATGTTTTGATTGTAATTTTTATGGCGTAAGGGGATGAGAAGCGTGGTCGACTGCCTTGTGAGAAATAAATCTGAAGTCATCCGCTGCAAATCCTGCCTCCAAATAACTATCCTTGCAGATTTCCCAGCAAACTTTACGACCGCATATCTCAAAAACAAAAAATAAAAAATAGGCTAAAAAGGTTTCCTCATATCGCTTACTTACTTCAAGAGTGGCATAACTTTAAATTAAAATTTTTCGAGGTTGCCTTAAAGAAATGCGAATTTTGGAAACGTTTATAAATTAAACTCGGCGAATTTTTGTTTATATTATATTTCATGTAACTTATCTGTTTAAACAGAATTAAAGTTACTCGTCTTAGAAATTTTTAATTTAGAGTTATGTCACTCTTGAAGTATGTGAGCGATATGATCTCCTTTCTGTTACATTTTCGGACTAGCACAGTATAATTATTGAAAATCGGCTATTGATTGAAGAATATCATCTAAGATTAATAGATGATGATCTTGATCTATATTCAAATACATATTATGTTGATTCAACGGTTTCCGCTACGTAACCGATTTATCCGCAAATGAACTGCGACAAAACAACATTTGGATTGCACTATAATTTATTTGCAAATTTCTAGAACAAATTAATGCCACATTTACTATCAAATACGAGTATATTGATTTCAATCTTACCATAAATCTTAGTTAATTAACTTTACGATTATCCACACAGCAATAAAAGATATTTACCTGCAAATAAAAAATCAAACAGACAAAAGTAATTTAATTAGTATTGTAAATTCTAGTGTATGTATATAGTTAGTAGACAAACGTAAATACGAGTATCATAAAAAATGCTAAAACAATTTGTTTGATGTTATTTCTTTTTTTTAGAATCTGGGAATTTTTAGTGGAGGCAACAAGAAGTTGTAAAATGGCTGTGATAATAACAACGCATTACATTGAGGAAGCTAAACAAGCTAATTATGTGAGTTCAAAGAAGAAGAAAAAAGTAATAAAAAATTTAATTAACTTCCAATTATTCTCTACTATCCCAAAGATCGGACTTATGCGTAAAGGTGTGCTTTTGGCTGAAGATACCCCGGAAAATATAATGTTGCGTTTCGATGTGAGGTCCATTGAAGATGCTTTCCTCATATTGAGTCAAAAACAGGGTGAAAATGATGTCATTGAGGCTACCATGGCTCAATTGCCCTCCCAGCAACATCATTCGCCAAATGCGATATGTAATGGTGTGGA
Organism: Eudasyphora cyanicolor; assembly: GCA_963930755.1. Classification (NCBI taxonomy): domain Eukaryota; kingdom Metazoa; phylum Arthropoda; class Insecta; order Diptera; family Muscidae; genus Eudasyphora; species Eudasyphora cyanicolor. The sequence continues at coordinate 23,054,574 of OZ005737.1, read as the reverse complement.
AATCATAGAACCTTCAACTATTATCCAGCCAAGTGAGAAAGTGATGGCGGAAAAGCAGAATCCCAATATGATGGAAGAGGAAAATGATAATTCGAAGAAATTCCTCTTCACCACCAAGGGGCGAATAAAGGCATTGATGACGAAAAATTTTGTGCAACTTTTCCGGCAACCTTCGTAAGTTTAGCACAATCATCTACATAAAAATTTTCAGTTAACTAAAAAATATTTTCCTTTTTCCAGTTGCATTATCTTCATGTTACTTTTCCCTCTCATTCAGTTATCCTGTTTCTATATGGCTGTCGGTAAGACGCCCACCAATTTAAAAGTTGGCATTGTCAATGACGAGGCAACGCGCTGGGAAACGTGTTATAATCCCGATTTAAAAACAGTTACCCTGGGAAATGAAACGTGTAATTTTCATATGTTATCGTGTCGGTATATAGCGGGTCTAGACGGTTCGGATCACATAAAAAAGGTTAGGTTTTAAGACAATTTTTGGAATTTCAGAGAGGTTTTTAATTAATCATACATTTTCCGTTTTAGGTTTATTATCCCAGCTTAGAGAAGGCTCATAGTGATGCCAAGAGAGCCAAAATTTTGGGTTATATATATTTTCCGCATAATTTTTCCACTTCAATGCAGTCTTTTGTAGAGGATGGTCGATATGCCGATGATTATGCTATAGACAATGCCGAAGTGACAGTACATTTGGATAATACGGGTAAGTTGAAGAGAGAATATTTATTATCAATAAAGAAAGAAAGAGAAGTAGTACAGATCCGCAATTAAAAAACGAATATTTAAAAAAAAAATTATAAAATTTGAGAACAGAATAAATTAAATAATATTCTGCACATCTTTAAAGAAAGAGTTTTGCACTAATATAAATTTGATCAGCCTTATGGTACATTAAAGACCTCAAAAGTGTACCACAAAAATTTGCTCATAATAAGAGAATTTCCCAAAGAAATAAGATAATACATTTTTCATAAAATTTAAGAATCGAAAAATTAAAATAATATTCTACACATATCTGAAGGAACTTTTTGGTAATATACATTTATTAGCATTAGGGTACATTAAAGACATCAAAAGTATTCCACAAAAATTTGATCGTAGTTCGATCATAGTATTCCAATATTTTTGATAAAACTGAAGAACAAAAATAATATAAATATAATTATGCACATCTTTAAAGAAGAAAAGTCCGGTAATACGAGTATAAATTGTATTAGCCTTAGAATGCATTAAAGACTCGAAAAGAGCACCACAAAAATGTATTCTAATAATAGATACACCTAATCGAAATATATGTAAAAGAGTACCACATAAATTTGATAATTTTTTTATAAAATTATACGGCAAAAGAAATTTTAAATATTATTCTGCAAATCTTTGAAGAAAGAGCTTTCCGCTAATATAAATTTCATTAGTCTTAGGGTACCTTAAAGACCTCAAAAGTGTACCACAAATCGTAGATATAATAATAGATGTATGTGTATATATTACGAATATTATAAGCAGAGAGTGTGGTACACTTTTGATGTCTTAAATGTGCCCTAAGAATAATGAAATTTATATTAGCGGAAAGCTCTTTCTTCAAAGGTTTCCAGAATATTATTGAAAATTTCTTTTGCACTATAATTTTATAAAAAATTTACCAAATTTGTGTGGTTTTACATACATTTAGACTAGGTGAATCTATTATTATAAACGCAAGCGTTTGCATTATAATCTAAAAAAAAATAGTTATAAATATAACTCTGCACATCTTTCAGGAAACAGCTTTTCGCTAATACAAATATGATTAGCCTTAGGGTACATTAAAGACCTCAAAAGTGTACCACAGAAATATTTTCGTAATAATAAATACACCAAATCGAATAGTATTAAATTACAGATTCATTCTCAAAGAAAAGCCTATATATTTGTATAAATTTAAAGAGCAGAATACATTTTAGATAATATTGAGCACATCTATGATACCAGAGCTTTTCGCTAATATAAATTTTATTAGTCTCAGAGTACACTAAAGACCCCAAAAGTGTACCACAAAAATTTGTCGAAAATAATAGATACAACTAAGCGAATAGTAATATAGTGATATCTTGAACTACTCTCCTGAAATGTATTCAACAACGGTTAACAAATTTTGATTTATTGCTATACTCTGCACATCTTTGAAGAAAGGGATTTACGTTAATATAAATTGTATTAGCCTTAGAGAACATTAAAGACCTCAAAAGTGTAGCACAAAAATGTAGACATAATAATAGCTACACCAACCACAAAGATTTGATAATAAGAATAGTTACAACTAATCGAAAAGTATTAAAGCTATATATTGAACTACTTCTCAGATTAATATAGAACGCCTAGGTGTATCTATGTATTATTATAAGCAGAGAGGTGTTTGTTGTAAGCCGAGCCGCCAGCGTGGGCATTTCTATCACAAAAAAAATTTATTATAAATATAACTCTGCACATATTTGGAGAGCTTTCCATTACTATAAAATTTAAATAATATTTGCTTAAGGACCCCAAAGTGTATTAAAGACCCCAAAAGTGTATCACAAACATTTACTCATAATAATAGATAAGGCCGAACCACTGGCTTAAGTGTATGTCCATGGACATGAGACGTTTTAAACGTCTCCTCTATTCAACCTAACCTAACCTAACCTAATAATAGATACATCTAATAGAATATTATCAAAGTACGGATTTATTCTCAAATTAATGAAAGTACCGAAGTAAATGTAAATAATATTCTGCATAATTTTGAAGTGCGATCTTTCCGATAAAATAAATGCTTTAGCAATAGAGAACATTAACTAACTCAAAAGTGTACCACAAAACTGTACTCATAATAATAGATGTATCTAATCGAACCGTAATAAAGCACAGATCCATTATCAAAAAAATATATATTTTTTTTATAAAATTAAGGAACAGAGGAAATTTTAAACACATCTTTTAATTTGTTTAAATTAATTAAAAACTTATTCTGCACATCTTGGGGATGGAAGCTGTTGAAAGTGTACCAAAACAAAGTTAATTCATCATCCAATTTGATCAATATTTTAGGTTAGATTTTTGTGAATTTTAATTTAGCAAAATAAATCAAAATCGCATAGTGCACATCTATGAATATTTTAGGTTCGATTTTTGAATATTTGATTTACAAAAATAAATCAAAAATGGTATTGTGCCCATCTTGTTGAAAAAATCTTTTTATTCATTTAACATCCATTAGCATTTGATGACATTAAAGTCTCTGAAATTGTACCGCCAAAATATCATTCATCTCCCTGTTTTATCGATATTTAAGGTTGAGATTTTGTAAATTTTAGTTTACTTAAATAAATCAAGAATAGCATTGTTGAAGTCACAACAGCTGACTGTCGACGTCATCGCCACCTGCATAAGATTTGGAGCCGTTGATTTTAAACACACCGCCGCAAAACTCGTAAAGTGATAGCACCGCCGTCAGGGTTACACTTTATTAGTTCACAACTCACCCGCTTATGGCACACTGCCAAACCGCCAGGCTCACGGCCTAATAAATAAAATAATTAAACATAAAGAAAATATATACAGACATTTTTGTGTTTTTTTCTTTTTTTAACTCCCGCCACTCTGGCGCGGAGTTAAACAAGCATTCTGCGCACTTTTTGGGGCTAAAATCTTTTTATTTATATAAAAATTATTAGAATTAGAGGCGTTAAGAACCCTGAAAGTGTACCACAAAAATTTATTTTATCTTTCCCTTTTATCATTAATTTTGGATAAGATTTTTATGAATTTTAGTTTAGAATAATAAATCAAAAATGCTATTGTGCACATCTGGGCAATGAACGCTTTTTATTCATTTAACATTTATTGGAATTTGAGGACATTAAAGACTCGGAAAGTGTACCATAAACAGTTTATTGATCTTCCCATTTTATCAATATTTTAGGTTAAGTTTTTTGTGAATTTTAATTGACGTCAATAAATTAGATATAGTATTCTGCACATCTGGGGGCTAAAAGCTTTTTATTTATAAAAACTTTTTTGGAAATTAAGGTCTTTGAAGACTCTGAAAATGTACCACAAAAAGTAATTTCTCTTCTCATTTTACTAATATCAAAATTAAGATTTTTGTGAATTTTAATTTAGCAAAATAAATCAAGTTTGGTATTTTGCACATCTTGGGTTTACAAGCTTTTCATTTATATAACATTTATTATAATTAGAGGGCTTTGAAAGCTCTAAAAGTGTACCACAAAAATGCAAGTAGTAATGATGATTATTATTTTCCTTTTCAGATCGTCAAATATCCTTCTACATTGAACGCAAATTACGCGATGTTTACAGTACGTTCGTCAAAGATATTGTGACCGATTGTAAATACCCCGCCAATATAGCCTCGATACCGGTTAATATGCAAGAACCCATTTATGGTACAGAAGATATGGAATTTCAACGATACGTAGCACCGGGAGTGGTCATGACGTAAGTCTATAAATATATTTTTTTGTTCTAAAATTTAATAGAATTTTATTAAAAATCATAATTCTACATCTTTAGCATGGTTTTCTTTTTGGCCACTCTTATGACGGCTTCTGTCTTCATTGAGGAACGTTTGGATGGTGTCTGGGATCGAACTTTGGTTGCCGGTGTTTCGGCCATACAAATGTTATGGGCCCATTTGTTGTCACAGTTCATTATCATGGTGGTGCAAAGTGTTGAAGTCATTATTTATATTGGTTTAGTATTCGACACTTATAATAGGGGCGACACTGCAACGTTGATATTTTTATTGACATTGACCTCATTTTGTGGGATGTTATTCGGTAAGTGGAACAAAGAAATATAATAACAAAGATTTGTTAAAGGAGTTTGAGTAATGTTTAAACGCAGACAAGGTGTTAATGAATTACATTTTTTTGTTTATTTATTTTTTCCTCATTTTTTTCGTAAAGGTTTGCTGATATCTGTCTTTTGCAAATCTCACACGGAGGCGAATTTTGTAGCCACCGGTGCTTTTTATCCCATGATTATATTGTGTGGTAAGTTGAGTGGGATTTTTATAATTTTATATCTTTTAAAATTTCTCTCTATGATTTTCTCCTATCCCTCCAGGTCTATTGTGGCCCTTGGAAGGCATGCCTAAAGCCCTGCAAGACGTGGTATTGTATTTCCCCTTTACGCTGCCTTCCATATCGGCTCGGAATATCCTCGAAAAGGGTTGGGATATCACAAATGGCAAAGTATATGGTGGCTTCCTAGTCATGTCCGCCTGGATAGTGATATTCTTTACCTTGTGTATGGTGGGTTTAAAGAGAAAAACGTAGATAGAGTTGATAGAGATGGCTAGTGTAAAATCAAACTTAGGTTTATTAATTTAAAAGTATTTCATTTTTTTTTTTAATTTTTTCAAACAAATTCTCGCATAGTTTATCATCGAAAAACAAAACATAAATCATGAAAACATTACAAAAAATTATAATTTATAAAATTACAAAAGAAATACATATTTAAAATAGGAAATTTAAATCACTGCTAAAAAGTTCCAATTTACAATCACAAAAAAAATATCACAAAACATTATATTCATTATATATTCATTGAACATTTTGCTTTTTTCATCACCACTATTATTTTATTTCATTTTTGAATATTAAAATAAATTTATTATCCTTCATATTGTTAAAAACAAATCTGAAAAATGGTAAACAGTTTTTTTGTATTTAAATCATATTTAAATTTAATACATTTATATTTAATTTTTTATATATTTATCAATTTGTATATTGTGCAAAAAGGTCAAAGAACATTGGAAAGAAAAAGTAGAATCACATTTATTTTGTTTTTTTTTTGTGTATAGTTCTTTTTCTTTTGTGTCTGCGTATTTTTAATTTATAATTTAGTTTTGTATAATTTTTTTTTATGTAAAATAATTACAATATACATTTTTGTAATGGTTTATTTGTAGGTTTTTATTTTGTAAGTTTTGAGTACGTGTACATGTGTAGTTGTAGTAGTTTTTTTAGTCTAATTTTTATATATATATATATGGATGATATGTATGCGATAAAAAGCCAAAAAAGTTTTAAAATACATTGTGCTACATAAATAATTAAAATATGGCAATGATGTTTGAATTTCAAATAAAGTTCCTAAAGCCTAAAAGTAGGCTATGGAAAAAAGTAAGTTTAAAGGAAGCAGCAAAAACACTTCTCTGAAATGAAGTGAAGAGGGTTGCCAACTGTAATAAAAATTATATTATTACTGAATCATTAACAAATCTCACGGGCCAATTTTTCCCAAGCAATTGGCAAAGTTTCTAGGAGAGAGAGGCAGGCGAAAATAACTCTCTACCTCTCTCTCCTACAAACACTTTAAAACTTGCTTAGAAAAATTGCCTCGTGTGAAGCAGGACACATCATTACAGAATCATTAAAATGAAAGATATCTTTTATTAAACATGTATTTAATAAAAATAAAAATGCTATTTAAAAATTTTAACGAGTTATGTCTACGATTATTAGATTTGCAGACGGAAGAGTTTATTAGATTTCTCAGATCGATAATATATAGATCGACTCTGAATATACAAACAATTATCTAATATCCATAAGATAGAGAAAGTTCTGCAAAATCGAATCTAGTCTAGAGGGAGATCTTTTAAATTTGCTCTAATACAGACAAATAATGTACAAAAAGGAAAAACCTCAGTATATATCCATTCCAATATAGAGGAAAACGTCAGATAGGTCCACTCTAGGATAGTGAGCTGGTCCACTCTAAAGGTATCAGAGCACGTCCGCCCTAGTATAGAGAAAATACTCAGAACCTATCCACTCAATGATAGGATGAAACCTCATAGCAGGTAGGAAGACCTTAGACTGTAATATAAAGAAACATCTTTAAGATCGGCACAAATATATAGCTAATCCACACTAGGATAAACTTCAGAACAAGTCGACTCTAGGATAGAGAAAACATCAGCACAAGTCCACCCTATTACAGAGCAAAAAAAAACTCATAGCACATCCGCTCTAGGATATAGGAATATCTCATAGCAGGTTCACTCGTATAAGTATAGATAAATATCTATTATATGGATTATAATACAGATAAAGATCTCTTAGATGGACTCTTCTATAGACAAATAATATAGATAAAGCAAAACATCAAAGGTCGACCTCATCGCAGCTACACTCCAGAGCATAAAAAGACTTCAGTATATAGGAAGACCACAGAGCAGGTCTATACTTAAGTACAATATCAATGGCACTTTAATGTGTATCAAAAGGCACTTTAATGTGTAGGAAACCTCAGACTATAATATAAAGAAACATATTTAAGATCGACACTAATATAGATAAAGATCTATTAAATGGATTACAACACAGATAAAGATCTCTTAGATGGACTCGTCTATAGTCAAACCATCAAAGGTCGAACTCATAGCAGTTCCACTCCGGAGCAGGAAAAGACTTCCGAGCAAATCCGCTCTAGGATGGGATGCAGAACAGGTCGACTCTAGAAACATCAGGACAAGTCTATCCTATTATAAAGAAAACCGTCAAAGCACATCCACTCTTGGATAGAGGAATATCTCATCGCAGGTCCACTTTAGTATATAGTAAGACCGCAGAGCAGGTATACTTAAGTATATAGGAAGACTTCAAAGCAGCTGCACTTTTATTTGTCTAATACGGACAAATATTTCTTAGATGAACTCCAATATAGATAAAGAATATAGGGATATGAAAACCTCTGAGTTCAACTGGAGTGAACAGAGATGAACCCCTCAGAGATTGACTCTAGTATAGATGAAGACTTCACAGCTCTCTAGTATAGAAGAAGACCCATAGAGCAGATAATATCCGCTATAGGATAGAGAAAGGATTATAAAGAAAGACCTCAAAGCAGGTCCAATTTAGTATATAGGAAGAGCTCAGACTATGATATGAATACAAATAACTTAGATGGACCCTAATATAGAGGAAGGTAGCCTTCTCAAAATCTATGAAAGCTACTTATAGATAGAGTGGGGAAGCCATTCTACCGACTGTTCAATTACTATTCTAAGGCTATTTTGTAATCAGAGCACGATTTCTCTGGAAACCTCACTGCTCGAATTGAATATAGAGAAACAAAAATCTCAGATGTAGACACTAGTATAGAGGAATCTGTTCCAATGGTACTACAATTTGTCTGCTTGATCATAGACGATATCTTGTCAACCCAGCCATAATAACCTTTGACTCGAACTTTTTCCCTGCTACTTTGCCTCGAGAGACACTCTTGATAGACAATGATATTTGATCTGTCATTTATTTCACCTCACCGTCTTCAATAGATACATAAAGTTTCTGTGAAGGCAGTTCCTGTTTCTACATGTATTAAAATTTCCCCTGTTTCGTAGGACGACAAAGTTAGTTCTCGTTCTTCTTCCTTGGTACAATCGTTTGGGTACTTTCTCATGTCTACTATCTTGCCACTCCTCTCATAATCTTCTCTGAATCGATTATTTTCTCTGCTACGTTGCCCCGAGAGACACTCTTGAGAACATATGTTATTTGATCTGCCTTTTATTCCACCGCACTGTCTTCGAAAGTTACAGAAGTTGTATATGAAGGCATTCCCGGTTTCTGAATGTATTCACATTTCCACTGGTATTAGATACAACTATATATCTTAAGTCTTAGAGAATTCTACACTTGAATTCCACATTGACTTGGATGGAATCACTTTCGATAGAAGAAATCGAAGATCGACTCTTGCATAAATAGGAAAACCACTGAAATCGTTATTTAATTCTAGATACCTAATGCAAATCTTTAGTAGGAAAGACGAACTCCGTGGACGACTCCATTTTGTATATCATCCTGAAGAATTTGATATAAAAGAAATCTAAGGTCGACTCTTGAATAATTAGGAAAACCACTGTTGTCGACTGTCTGGTATTCATTGCCAGATACCTTTTGTCGAATCTCTAGTAGGAAAGAAGAACTCCGTGAACAGTGGCCCACTTTATACATCATCCCTAGTACTAGAGAAATACTTCTGAGATCGACTGCTTTGTATACAGAATTTATCTTTGGCAACCCGGCGCCGGTCGCAGCATCTCGGACTGACGTATGGAACGACTTGGCGCATTTTACGTCGAGATCTTAAATTTAAAGCATACAAAATACAGCTTGTGCAAGAACTGAAGCCGCCCGACCTTCCCAAGCGACAAGAAGATCCGACGTTTTCGAGCCAAATTTTGTTCAGCGATGAGGCCCATTTCTGGCTCAATGGGTATGTAAACAAGCAAAATTGCCGCATTTGGGACGAAGAGCAACCTGAAGAGATTCAAGAGCTGTCACTTCATCCAGAAAAAACAACGGTTTGGTGTAGTTTGTGGGCCGGTGGAATCATCGGTCCATATTTCTTCAAAAATGATGCCGGTGAGAATGTAACCGTCAATGGCGACCGTTATCGTGCAATGATAACCGACTATTTGATACCTGAAATTGAAGCTCGTGATCTCGGCGACATTTGGTTTCAACAAGACGGCGCCACTTCCCACACATCGCATCAATCAATGGATTTATTGAGAGAACACTTCGGTGAGCAGATAATTTCACGTTTTGGGCCGATCGATTGGCCACCAAGATCGTGTGATATCACACCGTTAGACTTTTTCGTGTGGGGATATGTAAAGTCTAAAGTTTATGCGGACAAACCCGCTTCGATTCAGGCCTTGGAGCAAAACCTCACGCGTGTCATTCGCCAGTTACCAGTCGAAATCCTCGAACGAGTCATCGAAAATTTTACTCAGCGGATAGACCATCGGAGACGTAGCCGCGGCCAACATTTGATAGACATAATCTTCAAAAAATAAATGCCAAAAAATGTTCTTTCAAATGATAATAAACATTCCCTATTCAATTTGAATTTTCTGCTTTTTTATTTAAAAAGGTAGGGAACCTCCAAATGGATCACGCTATATATGAAGACTTCTGCGATCGAACCTAATATACATTTCCTCTCTACTACAGAACACAATATCTGAGAGCTCAACTCTAGTATGAAGGAAAATCTCTAAGACGTCGACTCATAGATGGAGAAAGATATCTGAAGGGTCAAGGTCGATTTTTCTGTTGGAAAGATATCTGATAGCTCGATTCTAGTATAGGGATATACCTCTGAAAACAATTCTAATGTAATGGAAGACATTTTAAGTCGCCTCAACTATTGAGGAAAACTTCTGCAATCGACTATTTAATATAGAAGATTAATTCTGGGTTCGACTCTTAGATGTAAAAGAAGCCCTCTGGGGTTGACTCATGAATATAGCAGAAGACATCTGAGGTTTCCCTCTATATATTATAGAGGAAAAATCTCGAAGACGAAATATCTAGTATTCAATAATAGACATCTGATGTTGAATCTCTAGTATAGAAGAGGACTACCGAAATCGACTCCGTTTTATAAGTATCCGGAAATCGGTCCTAGTAATAAAGGAGAACCTTTGAGATAGACTCTTTGGTGTAAATAACGATCTTCTAAGAACAGTGGTCAACCCTTAAATATAAAAGAATACCTCTGATAAAAAAAATTGATTTACTCTCATAATTTGTATAAAGTTCACATTTCACACATTTAACTCTCTCCGACTTTTCTCCACAAATGTTTGCTTCTTTTATTTACAAAATTTAAAATTACCTTCAACACTTTGAAACACCAATAAAATTTGCATGAAAACCTTGACCTTTTTCCTGTCCCTGTGTGTTTGAATGTTAGAGCATTTCTGACCATTCAACCCCAAGTCATTAACCTTATAATGAATGCCCCATAGGATCATGACATGTGGAGGACGGACATGCAAACTGCTGGCCCAGAGTGAATGTGTGAACTAGGATAGAATGGACGTGTAATTTGTTAATAATAAAATGTTTTACATAGAAATTTGTTGCTGAAAATTTAATATAAGTTTTGTTGTGTGCAATAATAATGGGAGTCTTGGAAACCATGAGTTCATTCACTTATTCTCTGCCAGTTAGACACCACCACCACTTTCACCTTCAGTAAAATTTTACTGCTGCCAGGGACTAGGAGAACGAGAAAAGGTTATTGTACTTGGTCTAAAAACAAATATACCCTTCTGACCCCCCAAAAAACATAGCCAGATACGTAGATAGGTTTATGTGTAGGTAGGTATTGATAATACAATTTCCCCACCACAACCACAGAAGTTTTGCACATCCTTATATTTTTGCATACGACTACGAGTATATGCTTGCTCATACAGAATATCGTACACAGACGTTGTTTAGTATAGCATACCTTTAGGAGCTCGCTCCCATGGACCAAAAGAGTTGCCATAGTACGAGTGTGTAGTACTGAAAACTTGTTTCTCCAAAGTTTCAAATTCGCCTGGGTGTGCATGAATATGCTTGGTTCTGCATGTGGTTATGAGCTAGTGTCTCAGGGATGTTTCCAGGAAAATGTTCACATGTGTGTGTGTGGATTCTACATAGAATCCTTGAATAAAATCTAGTTCAGAAGTTGGCAACAACAAAAAACAATGTTGCTTTTAGGAAACACATATTTTTTGGTTTAATTACACTCCCATTCCATCGCTTCTCCACATCACCATCTTCTTCTCAGACTACTCGTAGAACACACACTCGCATCGAATCTCTGTCCGAACTCCGGACAACTTTCCATAAAGTTTTATTTGTGTACCACGTCCTCGTTGTCCTCGCCGTTCTCCTCCTCTGTCTGTGCGAGAAAGTCTGTAGATACGAGTATTTCTAAAGTCAAACTTTTATGTCTGCCCGAATGTCTAGAATTTAAATTTCGTCCCCCCACTCTCAATGTTTTCTGCATGAAGGTCAAGTAAACATATAAATTTATATAAAACTTTATTATTTACACATTTGCAAACCAAAAAAAAAATATTATAACTGACCTAGAAAAATAGTTGGCGAACAAATGTTTTTTACAGACTGGGATTGGAGAATTCGGGATTTTATAGAAATGGAAAATTGTTGCCAAATAATTTATACATATATTTGTAGTTGGCGAAAACTTTCTCTGTGGAAGGAGGTCACATATAAAGTTGAATGACTTTCTTTTGTTCGGGGAGAAGAAAAGTTAAAATAGTTTTTGACTTTGAACTTGAGTTGTGCAGAAGTTTTAAGGCAATAAATTAATTATTTAGAAATGAAATAAAAGATAATTATGCACTCTAAAGAATAGAGAATAGAGGCAGCTGATTGATTGACTATAATATAGATAAAGACTTCTGAGGGATTGACTCTATTGTATGGAAGACCTTTAGGAGGTCGACTCTAGTATGTATAGAGGTAGTGTAAAGGAAGACCTCTAAGAGGCTGAACCTAATTTGGACAAAGACCTCTAAGAAGTCGACTTTGGTATAGAGGAAGGTCTCTATGAGGTTGACTCTAGTACAGAGGAAGACCTCTACGACCTCGAACCTAATTTAGAGGATGACCTATAAGAAGTCGACTCTAGTATAGAGGAAGACCTCTAAGCTATCGACTCTAGTATTAAGGAAGACCTTGTAAGCGTTCGACTCTAGTATAGAAGACCTGTAGGAAGTCGACTCTAGTATAAACGAATACTTCTAAGAGATCGACTCTAGTATAAATGAAGACCTCTAAGATATAGACTCTATTATGGAGGAAGACATCTAAGAGGTCTACTATAATATAGAGGAAGACCTCTGATAGATTGACTCTAGTGTAGAGGAAGACCTCTGATAGATTGCCTCTAGTTGACAGGAAGACATCTAAAAGGTTGGCTCTAGTATAAAGGAAGACCTCTAATAGGTTGACTATACAATGGAGGAAAACCTGTAAGAGGTCGACTCCAGTGTAGAGGAAAACCCTTAAGGGGTACCTCTAGTATAGAGCAAAATCTCTAAGAGTTCGACTCTAGTATAGAGGAAACCCTCTAAGACGTCGACTATAGTATTGAGGAAGACCTCTAAAAGGTTGGCTTTAGTATAAAGGAAGACCTCTAAGAGGTCGACTATACTATGGACGAAAACCTCTAAGAGGTCGTCTCTAGTGTAGAGAAAAACCTCTAAGAGGTAGAAAACCGCTGAAATCGACTCTCTGGTATTCAATACTAAGTAGATACATAATGTCGAATCTCTAGTAGGAAAGAAGAACTCTGTGGACGACTCCATTTTATATATCATCCCTAGTACTAGAGAAATACTTCTGAGATCGTCTGCCTTGTATACGGAATCTATCTGATAGCGACACAAGTAATAGAAAAAAACTTCTAAGATCGACTTCAGTAATCAACACTTAACTATAGAAAAAGACCTGTTAAGGCGACCCTTAAATATAGAGAAAAAAATTTGAAGTTAAACCTAGAATATAGAGAAAGACATCTGACTCTGTAGAGGAATACCTTAGAGGTATACTCTTGAGTATTGAGGAGAGCCTCAGAGGTTCACTCTTCCATATATAAGTTAAGACCTTGAATATATAAGAGGTCGACTCCTGAATATAAACGAAGACCTCAGATTTCGAGTGTTGAAGAATTTGATATAGAAGAAAAACTTTTGAGACCGACTGCCTTGTATACGGAATCTATATGATGGCGACACAAGTAATAGAAACAAATCTTCTAAGATCGACTCTACATAGTACGAAGAAATGCCTCTAAGATTGAGAGGAAGCCCTCTGAGGTCGGTTTATGAATATCGAGAAAAAACCTTGGGGTCAACCATTGATATATTGGAAGACCTTTGAGGTCGACTATTGAATAGAAATGAGGTTTACTGTTAAATATAGAAGAAGTCTGTGATCGAGTCTTGAATATAAAGGAAGACATCTGAGGATGATTCTAGAATATATATGAAGACTTTTGGGATCGAACATAGCATACATTTCCGTTCTACTACAGATCACAATATCTGCGAGGTCAACTCTAGTATTAAGGAAAATCTCTAAGAGGCCGAATCTTAGATTGTGAAAGATATCTGAAGGGTCAAGGTCAATTCTTCTGTTGGAAAGATATCTGATAGCTCGTTTCTAGTATAGGGATATACCTCTGAGAACAATTCGAATGTAATGGAAGACATTTTAAGTCAACTATTGAGGAAAACTTCTGCAGTCGACTATTGAATATAGAAGATTACTTGTGGGTTCTACTCTTAGATGTAAAAGAAGCCCTCTGAGGTTGACTTGATAGCAGAATAAATCTGAGGACCTGTAAGAAGTCTAGTCGACTCTGCTATAGAGGAAGACCTACCAGAGGTTGACTGTCATATAGAGGAAGACCTCTAAGAGGTTGGCTCTAGTATAGAGGAAGACCTCCGAGAGCTTGACTTTGGCGAAGAGGAAGGCCTCTGAGAGCTTGACTTTAGTATAGAGGAAGACCTCTGAGAGGTTGACTGTCGTATAGAGGAAGACCACTGAGAGGTCGACTCTAAAAATAATAAATCATAATGACTTTAGTATAAAGGAAGACCTCTGTCGTATAGAGGAAGACCACTGAGAGGTCGACTCTAAACATAATAAATCATAAGATATGTCATCCCGGAGCGAGTAAGTTGTCAGTTACGAACGAATAGAAATTTCAACCAGTAGGACTTCAAAGAGCAAGGTTTTTCGCGGATTTCGGACCGATTTTCCCGAATTTTTTGTAATTGTCACAATTAAAAAATTAATATTAATCGCTTATTGGAAAAAAAGTTCAAACTATGTTCGCGGAAAACTGTGTGTGACATTTCATCCCTATTCGTTCGTAACTGATAGATTTTGACGTTTCGTCCGGACGGAACATCTGTATAATTGAAGACCTCTTAGATGGTGATTTTAATATGAAATAAGTCTTTTAAAAGGTTGACCCTAGTAGAGAGGAAGGCCTTTATAACGTCGACTCTAATAAAGAGGAAGGCCTCTTAGATATTGACTCTAGTTTAGAGTAGAACCTCCTAAGTCGAATCCAGAGGAAGAATCTATTTCCGACTCTAATGTAAAGTCTTCTTATACTGAGGAATAATTCCGGGATCGACCAGACTTTTCCGGTGTACCTGAGATACGGGAACTCTTGTATATACGAAGACCTGTGATATCGACGCATATATAGAAGAACACCACTACTGCCACTTCATTGCATAGATGAAGGTCTCTGCGTTAGACATTAGAATAAAATAAACCTTCTAAGGTAGTCTAAAGTATGTATAGAAGAATACCTCTCAGGTTATCTCTAGAATAGATGAGAACCTGTGAGAGGTCGACGTTTATAGTGAGTCACCGACTCTGACATAGACTCTAGCATATGAGAAGATCTGTGAGAGATGGACTATAGTATCGGTGAAGACCTCTGATTCTGAGATCGACTCATGTTTAGAAGACCTTCGTAATAAACTTTTGAGCAGTGGCCCTCACGAGTACAGGACAATTTTCGAGGTCGACACGAGCCGGTTCTAGAAGAAAGCCATTGTATAAATGGAAGTGTCTAAGATGGACTTATGGGATATCGATTTTTGCATAGAGGTGGATCTTTGGGTTTAATTCTTGCATATATATATATTTTTGATGCTGAATGTAGTATTATGAAAGACTTCATATGTCAACTATATCATAGCTACAAGAGTGGATCTCTGAGGACTTCTAAGATCCACTCTTGAATAGATAAAGACCTTTGAGGTGTACTCTGTATTCTAGGATAGAAGACCCTGATATCGATTTTAGTATAGACTTATACCTTTGTGGTCAATCCTACAATAAAATAAGATCTCTGACATAAATTGTTGTATAGAGGAAGACCTCTGGGGTCGTTTATAATAATGGAGAATAATTCCGATTTAAAATCCAGTATAGAATAAGATTTCAGAGGCTGACTTTAGTATATAGAAATAAATCTAGGTTTTAGGAAGTCATATGAAGAAGGTTTAGAAAAGATTCTCTGAAGTCGTCTATAGTTTATAGGCAGTTCTCTTAGGATGACTTTAGTCTAGAAATTTGTTGTTTTGATTTTGTTTACATTTTATGAAAAATCTTCAAGATTCGTTTATAAATGGATAGATTGCCATCCTGTGGAGGAATGCTTAAGAACTATTAATTGCTGCTTCCAAGTTGAGACTTACCTACGCTTTAATTTCTCATAATCTGAAATTAGTCCTATAAGTCTTATTTCCCTTCCCATTGACCTTAGCTTAAATTTTCCTTTAGATTTCATAATTTTCTTTATTTTCACAATGCACCATTTCATGTCTCACGCGCCATCATAGGGGAATTGCGGACAATGACATTTGGGAACCAATCTGAAATCATTTCCGTCGCGAAAAACAAAAGGATACGCTATAATCTCCAGCCAAACGTTACCTATCTAACGTTAGCACCATCACCGTCACCACCATCTAACTCTACGCTCAACTGAGAGGACGATGACGACGACGGCGAAATGACAATACGTCAAATGCGAGACGAACACGCACTGACCAGCCTTACAACATCGAGACGAAAAATATTAAGGAGC